>PVKM010025240.1:0-20066 GCA_004027735.1 Carollia perspicillata
TACTGAGTCTGGAATCAGATGGGTTGAATTCCAACCCTGCTCTCTACTGGCTGATACTACTGGCCAAGTTACTGGGCCTCTCTGGGCCTCACTGTCCCCATCTTAGGTTACGTGATTGTTGCATTAGTTAACCTAGACACAGTGCTTAAAAAGAGCTCTCCCACATAGGTGGCATTCAGTAAATATCAGCTTATTTACTCATAATACCATTTTCCTTAATTTTCTTCCTATTCTGTTCATTGTTTCATGGTCTGTCATCTTCACAGGTACTGCTTTCTTTGCCTCTCCCATAAAATCCTTGCCTCATCTCTTCTTGCTCTGCATACTCATTTTACATGATCTCATTCACCCCATACTTTCACATGCACTCAAGAGGTGAAATCTTCCTCAATGTCTGTCTCCAGCCAGACCTCTGTCTTGAGCTCCAAACTATCTCCCTAACTCCTTACTTCATGGTTGCCATTGGCTGTGCCATAAGTACTTCAAATTTAATGTGTCCACAGAGAAATGCATCAGCACCTTTACTAGACCTTTAAGCACTGGAGATGAGAGTTTTCAATCAAATGATATGGTAGGGTACCAAGGTGGGGTGTTTGGTGAATGATGATGTTGCCCATGCTCAGCTCCAGCACAAGGTGGCTGTGGGTCAGCAAAGAGACTTCAACCTAAGAAGGTATGTTTGGCTCAGATTTTCACAAACCTTTTAATTCTAGATTTTGTTCTACAAAGAATGGAGAGTTACTGAAACTTTCTGATTAGAGCAGCCCCTAAAAATATTATCATGTTTCTAGCACTCATGTCAGTAAGCTATTAGACTTGAATGATGTGGATGATCTTGGACTCTTCCTTTGTATTCCATGTACCTCTGTCAAGAAGAACCAAAGAGCCTCCTGCTGTCAGGTTTTCCACGAGTGAATATGTGTCCTTTCTACCATGAAAAACTGAAGGCCTCCAGTCTGGCTCCTTGCCCCTTTTGGAAATCTCTGCTGAAGCGAGTTAATCCAGTTCCAGTTGCTGAACATCAGGCCAGTCTGACAGCTGTTGCTTCACGGTCAGTTATTGTAGCAGTTTAGTATTACTCATCTCAATAGACAGCAGGTCCCCATTTCTTCTACTATATCCATGTTATTCGCTCAGCAAAGTCTTAAGGCCAGGGTCTAAGCTGGGTGCTCACTGGTGATAATTTAGGTGACTCATGAGAGTTCGTAGGACAGCTAGACATCTCATGGGAGATGGCCTCAAAGCATCTTTTCTTTGTCATGTAGTAAAATGTAATGCAAGTCAGAGAAGGCATCTTCCCTACTCCAGGACCATGATCTAGCACAATGTGTGTGAGTGCAGGGCAAAGGGGATCACAACCGCCCTGGAGTGTGGACAGCATGGAATATCCACAGCCAGGAAGAGGGATTACTGTTATATACTGAGCACACAAAAATAACAGGAGTAGAACTGTTATTCACATGATTTCATTCAACAACCATTAATTTAGCACCTACTACAGACCAGACATTGTTCTAGATGCCAGGAATACACTAATGAACCAACAGACAAAAATCCCCTTGCCCCTGGAATTTAAATCCTATTGCCCTGAGAAGGAATCTGAGACACGGGAGAGACTTGGGTTGGAGATTTTTGCTTAGTTATCTCATGGAGATCACAGATCAAATTCCTTAACTGTACATCTATGCTCTAGTATTAAAACAAACAAGCAAAAAAGTACATACAGAGAGAGAGATAGCTATATATGTATCTATTCATACATAATCATATATATAATTAACAATCCTGTTCCCCTCACCCCACATGTATTTCTATGAGTGAGAAGGTATTCTCTCAGATGGTGTCACAGTTGAAAAGAAAGAGCAGATGGTGCTACCAGAGAAGGCAGCTTGCTTGCTGAAATGTCATGGATATGCAAAAATAAAACCAAAAATGAAAGGCAAAAAAATTCTCATTGGAAAAGTGAACTATCTCATGTTTCCTCTGAGCCACACAGCTCAGTAATGAAAAGAAACACTCTCAGACCCTTTGTTCTGCGTTCGCAGCAAAACACAAACCACATGTCTGTCATGTAACAGGCCACACTGGATAATTTCTTTCTTTAATTTATTTTCTTAATTTTTATTGCATTTATTGGAATGACATTGGTTAATAAAATTGTATAGGTTTCAGGTGTACAGTTCTATAACACATCCTCTGTATGTTGTATTGTGGGTTCACCACCCCAAGTCAGGTCTCCTTCCCTCACCATTTATCCTCCTTTATCACCTTCCATTGCCCCCGCCCGCCTTTCTCTTTGGTAATCATCATACTGCTGTCTGGATCCATGAGGTGTTTTTTTTTAAATTTCTCAAAGAATAATAATCATTGTTTGATGGCACCAAACAATGATTATTGTAAAATACAAAAGGTACTCCAGAGAAGCTGGCACTCACAGTAAACTACCTCAGGCATAATTTGTGCCGACGAATGATACTGAGTGTTGTATGTGAACTTTAAAACAATTGCTCACACACAAAAGAAAACTGACGGCTGAGCCCACTCTCCACCCCAGCTTCCTGTCACTGTTGATTTTCCAGTGTTACCATAGTTAAAGGAAGCCCTCTGGACTTATGGTAGCAGAAAGTTCAAAATGATGCTTATAGAGCTTTTATAATTATTATTATGTTAAACACATAATTTGGTTGCTTTGTTCTGTGACTATATGTGCTTATTTCAGCCTCATAATGGTTGCCAGATTCTCTGCACAAATCGTATCCTACAGTGAAATGCACAGACCACAGGTCTGCTTTCCTGGACCCCTGCTCCACCAGCGCTGTGCACAACAACAATGCCCGTCATTGTCTCCCGGGATCCTGGTGCAGACCTGAAGTGACAAAAGGGAGTAACTTCAGACAAATCAACAGAATGTAATTACAGGTAAGAAGTTTTTGGCTTTACTCCCTCTAAACATCTGAGACTAGGATAAATTTTGACTCAACACCAACTGAACTGGTTTTTGCATCAGTTGTTTACCTAAATCTACTACATGCATATTTCACAGGAGCCAAGAGACTCAACTGCAAAGCCTGCCCAAAGTATACAGTCTTCCCCTGTACCTTCTAGGAGGGGGAAAGCCTTTGGGAAAGATTAAGTGAAAGATATTGGAGATGTGACCTTTAGCATTGTCAGGTGGACTACAATCAAGTTAAGGCCCCTGGATCCCAGGGATGTGGAAGAGGAGCCAACCATTGTGTAAATCCCTCTGATTGCCATCCTACCCTGGCCTCTGTCCTCCCAAAGCTGCTTCTGGGAACAAAGCATTTTGCCTGCTACTTGGAAACCAAATCACCCCAGGTCTGAACCAACAGAGCAGACAGTTCTCTTACAGAAAAGGTAAGATACCCTAAAAGCAACATGAGCCAACAAGGGAAGAGGTTTAGAAAATTGATTGACTTGTCTTCCCTTAAGAGTTATCTAATTGAGTAGTGAGAGACCAATTGTTAGAATTTGAAAAAAAATTCAGAAGTTGTAGAAATCCCTTGATTGTAACCTCCCTTCCCTAGACTTTGGTCTCAGGAGAGAGACCACTCTTCAATCAGAGTCAACAAATGACGGCTCCACCAATGTTCTCAATAAGGGCCGATGAAGCAATGTCCCCAGGAGGCAACAAGTAGCCATGGCTTGCAGTCTGACAAATCCTGGCTTTAAAACTCAGTCCTCTCTGCAGTATAGTGGAGAAATCAGACAACATATTGACCAGGTGATCAAGGATGGTCAGGCCAACTTTGGGTGCCTCTGGGTGAAATAGCCTGAGAAGTATGCAACTAGGCACTAGGTAGCACTGAGTGAATCCTTAACAATTTTTTTTTAATTCTTTCTGTTTAGTAAGGCTTTCTGCAAAGCATTGATTTTTCTCCTGCACATCCTGGGTATTAACATGTGATATATGATTTGTCTTTTCAGAGAGTTTACAGTCCAAACAAAAGAAATGAGGAATGTGAACACAAAGATATAGTCTAAAAATATCAATACAAGGTGGTTCTGTGTCCAACTGGGGTCATTGATTTGGGGCATTTAAAATTGTGATTTCCAAGATATAGTCCCTTGTAGACAGGTGGAAAGAGTAAAAATTTTTAGAGTTTGGAAATCTTAATGCTCATTAAGCATTAACCATGGGCTTTAGGCTGTAAGGAAAATGTATAACACACAGTAAAGTCAATACACACCCTGAGCTAAGGCATGTTTCCTGGCGGTGGAGCAGCCCCCAAAAGTGTCCTTTGCAAATGGGCTGGGTGATTCAGCAACCCCCAGTCCCTGCCTTGTACAATCTATTGTGCGCCAAGGATTCCATCAGCCCAAACAAGGAAATGGCAGCCATTCCCCCCAGAGGTTCACCCCTGGCCACCCAGGACAGTGCTGGTGCCACCAGGGCTCCACTTCTGGTGACAGCTCCTGCAGAACATCAGGCTGTCTTCAGAAAGTCTTCCCCCACTGCTTGAGTTGCCTCCAAGGCAGGTCTGGATCACTGGTGAATGAGCTTGTCTTTGGAGAGTCCACTATCTGGCTCATGGCCATGGTGTTGGTGTTCCTAGAGCACTTGGAATTTTCCTAGACCTCTAGTGGCATCGTGACCTGTGACCTGTCTGGGGAAGCCATTACCAAGCAGCCTGGCAGCCAGTAGGGCAAAACCAGTGCCTAGCAGACCCCTCCTGAGCCATAGCCACCAGTCACCTTGCTATGGAGGTACTGAGTGCATCAGTGCCCCAGACTAGGAAGGCTGCAGTGAACAGAGAAACAGTTGGATTCTTTTTCTATGAAAACACCAAAAAGGAACTTTAGATCCCACTGCTACTATATACAACATGCCCGAGCTTTCCTGATGCAATGAGCAAAAATAAAATAATAAAATAAAAGATAACATAGGATGAAATAATATAATAAAATAAAAATATTTATTGGCATTTGTAAAATGTTAGATACAAATTAAGGTATGTGAGTTACCTGGGGCAAGCGGTGTTTCTGCATCCACACATTCTGCGCCTTCGGATTCAACCAATCATGCATGGAAAACAATATTTTGGATTCTGGTTGGGAATCCCATTAGGCAAAGGGTAGACTGTGCATTGGTCTGTGCTATTTTATATAAGGAACTTGAACATGCAAGGATTTGGGGACCCATTATTTTGATTCCCAGTTGGTCTTAGAACCAATTCCTTTGACTGTTGGGGGAGAACTGTATTACTAAATTCATTGTAGCTTTTTGTTGGCATACATTTTACTCAAAACTGATAACTAAATTAACAGCTATTATTATAACACATCCCTGAAATGGCTTTCATGTTTATAAGATATCAAGCTGGGAAAAGCTGACACCCCTGACTAAGGAGTTCTTAAACTGAAAGTGATCATTCCCTCTTTATCCCTCCCCATCCCAGCATGCCTTCACTGTGGTCCTATGGGAGTCATTGGGCTACTTCATGTTCGTGATGCTGCTCTGTGCCCTGTGCGTCTACTGCTGGGGTTTGTGTTAAAGAAACTTCTGAGGAAAAGATGAGATGGTGCCTGGAAGGGAAAGCCTTTCCCTTTTATGAGCTTCTGCTGCTCAGCTTCTACTCAGAACTCTGGTCTGCACCTAGGAGTTCAAGTCTTCTCTCTGGAACACACACCAGGAAGGCTCATTTTGCAAGAAAAGCATATGAACAAGAGATTCGCAATGAAAGCTTTAGAGAGATTGAGCATGGGATGGAAAAAAAACAACTAATGGAAATGAAGATAAAGGGCTTGAATAAAGAAGAGAGGAAAGAGGAAGGAAGGAATAAAGAAAAGAAAAAGGAAAGGAGGAAAGAAGAAAGAAGGGAGGAGAAGGAAGGAGTGAAGAGAGATACTTTGCTTGAAACAATGATTATTATATTCCATAAACTGAACTGAGGGTATAATTAAGTGTTATTTCTCCACTGATTTCAGTAAAGAAGAAATAAAGAAAGAGGAAATAATCTTGTAGAAAGTAGTCCTCAAACTTTTTCCTTCTCTGGTGGCATCCCAGGATACTCCCATCAGGACACTGCTTCTGCACCAGGGGCGAGGAAGAGCGGGAAGACAGAGGCCGACAGTGCCTGACCATCACGGTTCTAGGACGGAGTTCCTTAAAATGTGTTCTGGGAACCACCTGTATGCGTTCTGAGCCACCAGAAACAGCTTAGGTTCTGGTTTAATATGTAAGTTAATGAGCCTCATCCCAAACCTACTGAATCAGAACTTCTGGCATTAAGGCCTGGGAATATGTATTTTGACAAACTCCTTGGGTGATTCTCTCTCACCTGAAGTTTAAGGACTGCTTCTGTAGAAGGTATATCTCTTAACATCTTCTAAATGAGGCTAGGCCTTTCTGGTGCTGAGTTCAGATATATTTTTATCAACTAATCTGTGTTCTCTGAGCCTGAGGATGTGAAGCATCCAATGAGTAGTCATGGATGCCATCAACTTTCTTTGGTTTACTCCTACCTGAGGACATGCTTATTGATTTTAGAGAGAGGGGAAGGGAGGAAAAGAGAATGAGAGAGAAAGAGGCATCCATGTGAGAGAGAAACATTGATAAGTTGCCTCTCCTACCTGCCCTAACCAGAGACGGAACCCACAGCCCAGGTATGTGCCCTGCCCAGAATCAAGCCCAGGACCTCTTGGTTTATGTGACAATGTTCAAACCAACTGAGCCACACTGGCCAGGGCTCAACTTTCATTTTTTTAAATTACTTTTATGGCAGGTGAGATGAAAAAAGGGAAAAATCAGGTTCATTAATCAAATGTTACTGAAACAGTTTACCATTCCCTTACATACAAAAGTAAAAAAAAAAATCCAAAAAATTTGTTTGTATTGCTATTACTTGGGTACCTCAAATCACTTGACATTGGCAATAAAACATTAGCTGAACTAGTATCTGTTATAAATACACATGTTGTTGAATGTTATTTCTTCTTCCACGGAACACATGGCAACTCTCCAAAAACTCTTGGTTTGTTCTTATACAGTAATATTCTTCACTACAGAGGAAAACATATTTTTTCTCATTTTTACCCTTTCCTTTGAAATTGTTTCCCATGCCATTCATGGACCTTGGCAGTGTTCCAAGTCATTTCTAATCAATCTGACATTGTACGCTGTCAGAACAGATTTTCTTCCCTAGCATTTATGACAGTATACATTCAATATCTGTTCCACATAAGTCCTTCTATGCTTTTCTTTTTGTATTATTTCCTTTGTTTCTTAAGACTTTTTTTGTTCTATGCTCACAAGTTGCTTTCGTTGTTGTATTTGCCCATTAGCATCCCTTAATAAAAACCTCGCCGTGCACAATACCTCTCCTTTGGCCCTGCCCTGGGTCCAGTTCTGCAGTGCGCGCTAACACGCTGAAGCTTTGCTGTGCCGCCATCGTGCACAGCACCGTGCTCCTCGGCCTCTGTGGCCCGGCGAAGGCGGTTAAGGGTGGTTTTTAATACATGACATTTTTATCTTATATAGTCATCTAAAACCTAATCTCCATAAAAATGGGGCTCGACTTCATTTTTTAACATAAATAACTGAGGTTTGTGAAATGTTTGTAACATGTGATTAAATATTTAGAATTTAAAATGCATATGTCATGTAGGTAACATAACTACTAATGCAAATAAATGCTCTAATGTTAATAGTCGATTGGGTGGGATATAAAAATAAGATATAACAAATGAAAAATGGTAAAACTGAGTCTGTTATTCACCAGATAAAACACTATTCTTCTTTATATTATGGTACTTCAGCTATATACTTATAATTATGATTTGAGCTGCATATTATATTTCAGTATTATATTAACCTATGGTATTCATTGTTTTTTCAGTAACATACCCTGGAGAATATATGCAGCGTTCTGTTTATCATTTGCAATGATTAAAGATCCACCAATCCGTGGGAAAATGTGGCAATAGATAAGCATTGAACTTAAAACCATTTACCTTTGTGCTAGTCCCACATTGTGTTACATGTGTGGAGGGAGCCTGCGGGAGACTGAACCTTGGAGAGTATGCGACTGGCTGGGAAGTCCAGTCAGTACTCCTCAGTTAGGGAAAATGTTAGTTATTTTGCAATATGAACCTTTCTGTTAAATTCAGCTAAGGCTGAATAAGCATTATATAAATTGAAGTCAGATTGCTGACTGAATGAAAATGTTTTGTTTTCTGAAAATACCACAGACCATTTCTGAAACATTTCAACTTTGGCATTAACCAAATATGTTTGCCAAACACCTTTCCTCTATTCAAAAATATGAATGCCTACAGTCTACATGTTTCTGATTCATTTGCAACTAATTTATGAAAATTGGCAAGACCTGTTTCCTAACCACAAGGTCTAGGGACAACTCAGCTAATACAGAGGGGATTCAAACTCTGATTATGAAATTTTATTAGAAATCGAGAAGCCAATGAGTGTTTCCTTTCAGTCTGTTTCTCCTGTTTGGTCTCCTTTGCTGTTCTGAGAGGTCCCCAATTCTCCTTTGCTTGCCTTGCTCTTGGGATCAGTGGACATGTTCATTAACCATATTAGCAATGATAAATTTCAAAAATATGTATTATGAGTATTAATGCTCCCATCTCCCTTGCTTCTTATTTTCAAAAAGAAAAAACTTTCTAGGTCAACTGTATGATAAATTCAGCACATTTAGTTTCTTCCACACTTAACTGATGGTGTGTTTCAGAGCAGATGTTCTCCACTTAAACTTTTTCTAAAACCCATAGAATGTGCATATTAGCAATTAAACAATTGAATATTGACACATCAATCTAACTGAGAATTAATTAAGTAACAAATTTTTCTCATGTATTCCGGTTTCCCAAATGTGCCTAATCATTGGACTTACATGGGCCCTTACTTAACATACAGAATCCCAGGTCCCTGCTCTGGAAGTTGGGAAATGTCTGTGTTTAATCAATGCACCAAAATGATTCTTGAAAATCTGGGTCCTGCAGACACTATGATGGCTCATTATGCTGTGATCTTCATAATATGGTCTTTTCAAGAAAGCTAAAGGAGAGATTTAAAAAGAAGACAGGATATGATAGTGACAGCCACAAACTAGCTTTGTGACATTGGGGAAATCACTTCATTTACTGGCATATCTCATTTTACTGCACTTTGCTTTATTGCGTTTGCATGTATTATGTTTTTGTAAATTGAATGCTTGTGAGCATCCTTGTGTCAAGCAAGTCAATCAGCACCATTTTCCCAATATCAATTTCTCACTTTGTTTGTCTGTGTCACATTTTGATAATTCTCATAAATTTTTTATTATTAACCCAATATTACATTTGTTATGGTGATCTCTGTTACTAAGGCAAAACCCTCCACCAACAAGTGATCATGACTCAGTGAAGGCTCAGATGATGTTCAGCAATTTTTAGCAATAAAATATTTTTAAGTTAAGGTATGTACATTATTTTTCAGACCTAATGCTGTTGCATACTTAATGTACTACAGTATACTACAACATAACTCTCATATGCAAACCCAGAAATGCCTGTAACTCACCTCATGGTGATATTTGCTTAATCGTGGTAGTCTGGAACTGTATCTGCAATATCTCTGAGGTATGCCTGTACTTGAAATTCATCTGGACATTAAGGAAAATAGAATTAGAACCAGAGCTGTATGTACTTTGGAAACAAAGCAACCCTTTATGCCATTGCTTTAATTTTATTTTATTTTGTCAAAGTATTTAATTTATTTTTATTTTGTATTTTATATAACATTTAAGGAGTGGTAATATACAAATTTACATTTATGAAACAGAGGAATGGATTCACGCAGATTGAGAAGTACTGATTTCAGAAGTGCATTTATTTTCTAATGCTGTATAACAGATTACCACAACTGTAGCGGCAACCAACCACAGACACTTCATGTCGTAGTTTCTCCGGGTCAGAGGTCCAGGCACAGCTCAGCTGCCTCTTCTACTCAGGATCTCATCAGACCGTAATCAGTGTTTTGGGCTGGTTTGGAGGATTGAACAGGGAATGGTCTGCTTCCTGGCTCGTTCGTATAGTTGGGAGAATTCATTTCCTTGTCGTTGGAGGACTGAGGGCCCTTGCTTCTCATTGATCATCAGCTGGAGACTGCCGCAGTTCCCAGGCCTCTCCGTGAGCAGTTCTATTTCATATCGTGGCTGTTTACAGGAAAATCTCTCTCTCTCCAGTTCACTAAAATGGAGTCTGATGTAACAAAACAATTACAGGAGTGAGATTCCATCACCTTTATATGCTCTATTGATTAGAAGGAAATGGCAGTTTCCATCTGTTCAAGTGGAGAAGATTATACTAGGGGTATGAATTATACTAGGGAGTCACACAAGGACGGTTCAACTCAAGTCTGTAAACTAGATGGTCACTAAAGAAAGTTCTCTACTTAGAAAACAGTGTGGCGTAAACTGTAGTCCCTACATCGCATGCCTGAGAATCTCCTGAACTGCTTATTAAAAATGCAGATTACAGAGTCCAGAATAATACTGCTGAATCAGAATGTCTTGGAACAGGATAAGGGGATCTGTGTGTTTCACAAGCTCCCAGGTGATTCCTATACATGCCAACATTTAGAGACATTAACATTATCATTCCTGTGATGCTGTAAATTAATTGTGAGAAAGTAACCTCTAAAAGGCAATGGGGATGCCAAAGAAAAAATAAATCAGACTTCATTAAAATAAAAACATTTCCATTTTAAAGAACATTCTCAAAAAAAAAAAAAAAAGAAAGAAAAGACAACAAAATGACAAGTCACAAGTCTGATATAACTCTATTTTCCAGAATATATTCTTAGAATTCAAAAATAAAAAGACAAATAACCCAGTTAAAATAGGTGGAGAATTTGAGTAGACATTTCTCCAAAGAAGATATACAAATGGTCGACAAACACATGAAACAATACTTATCATTAGCCATTAAGGAAATTCAAATCAAAACCTCAATGAGAGACTACTTCACACACACTAAGTTGTTATAATAAACAGATGGACAATGACAAGTGTTGGTAAGGACACAGACTAATTGGAACCCTTACACATTGCTGCTGACAGAGACTTTATCTTTGATCGAACTTCAGTGAGGCTTTTCAGAACCTCCTCTCCACTAGGCATCATCTTTGGCCTGCCATCTCTTGGACTGCTGAGCCCAGTTCACCAAGAATCCTAACAGGAGAGCTCAGCAAGAATCACCTACCTTGATATCCTTCAAGTTCCTCGTAGTGATTTTCCATCCACTGACTCTCTCACTACGACAGCTGGCTATGAGTCCTCAGCTTCCCTTGTATTTGGAATTGAGTTCAACCTCTCTCCTATGGCAATCATCTTGAAAAATTTTTTTCTTGTCTGTTTAACTCTTTACAGTGAATCTTTAAATGACACTGGTGAGAATGTAAAATGGTACAGCTGCTTTGAAAATAGTTTGGCAGTTTCTCAAAAGGTTAAGCAGAGAGTTGCCCACCAATCCCTTTCCTATGTGTATACCCCCCAAAATTGAAGACACATGTTTATGCAAAAAATTGCATGTGGATGTCCATTGCATAGTTGTTCATAATAGCCAAAGAAAGAAACAATTCAAATGTCTATCTGATGAATAGAGAAACAAAATGTAGTATATCCATACAATGAATGTAGAATATTGTATTGTATTCAGCCATAAAAATAAATAAATAGAATATTGTATATAGAATATTGAATATAGAATAGAGTGTTCAGCCATAAAAATAAATGAAGTACCAATATGTTAAAACATGGATGACATGAAAATGTTATGCTTCATAAAAGAAGCCAAACACAAAAGGATACACACTGTATAATTCAGTTTGTGAGAATGTCCAGAATCCATACAGACAGAGAGGAAATTTGTGGTTGGCAGGGTGTGAGGGAGGAAGGAAATAGGAAGTGAATGTTAATAGATACAGGATTTCTTTTGGGGATGATAAAAATGTTCTAGAATTAGATGATGGTGATGGATACGTCATCTTGTGAATATAGTAAAGGGCACAGAATTTTACACTTTGTGAATTTTTTGGCATGTAGATTAGATCTCATTTTTAAGTATATGAAAAAGAAACAGAAAGCATCACCTTCTAAAGGAACTTGCTTCACAGGTGCTTGTGCAGTGTGTGTGTCTGACTGTTGAAATTGAATATTAAGTATGAGACTAAAATAGAAAATAATAAATGTTAATATTTCAAGCAAATGCACCATCAGAATCAGTCTTGTTTTCCAAGCACTAAATCTAACCTTGCACTAAAATTTTAAGGATTCATCATTCGAAAATATAATCAATACAAAAGGCACAAGGAACTAATGTACAATGAATAAAGTTTTTGTAGTACATTGTCAGAAATATACATATTTTCTCAGATACATAGGCTATCTTGTGCTTCTCAGATGCTTTGTTAGCCAGTGGGGAAACAGGGGGGAAATAAGGAGGGATAGGATGAGAAGCAGGGAGATGGAGAAAAAAAAAAAGATTTTTTATAAAAAGGAGAGGAAATAATCATTAAAGCTCATCCCTGATTTCTACCTTACAGCTTTGAAGCTGCTGCTGGGTTTCTCCAACATCTACTGAGATTAGGTATTTAGGCTGCAAAACACTCTGTAATGCATTCTATAGTACATTCTACAATATAAGTGTGTAGCTATTAAGTTACATATCTAATAGTTTTTAAGAATATGAATATTGAATACAATGGTAAGTCACTTTGCAAGTGGTGCCACAATGTAATACCACTTGCTTTCCCTTAGAGTCTTCCAAATGCACAGCCTTATGCCTACAGCACTTTGGGAAGGGAGGGAGAGATCTCCAATATACAAGGTGAGGGGGATGCTATGTAGGCAGCCCAGAAATCACACATGTAATGAGGTGAGAGAGTGGGTATGTGTGAAAAGTGGGGAATAAACATGATGTCTCTGACCATATTGGAAGGACCCCTGCCTTTCCCACTCTGTGTTTCTCTTATCTCTTCTTTCTTCTCAGAAAAAAATATAACAGGAACGCCTAGAAGACTACAAAGAATAAAACTGACAATATTAAGTTCAATATTTTGTCTTACCCTATAGACTGATTTTGATCATTTCTAATGTGATCTTGATAAAGAACTTGAAAGAACTCAGTGGGCAGAATTAGAAGGAATGACACAGGCTTGCAAGAGACTGGGCTTGAGCTGGCTAACCCTGGCCTGTCCATCTATCCAATATTTCCTTGGTACCTTCAATATGTTGGGTGACTTGATAGGTGTTATGACCTAAAGATTAATAAACAATGGTCTGTGCTATTAAGGAGATGTTTGATTTATGTTTAAAATACAAATTAGCTTTAATAGTGCTCAAGCAGAGTATGATCTGTGGACTATTGCTAGTCTACAAAATATTTATTGTGGCAAGCTAAGCATATAACCTGAAAGTAAGTCTATAAAACTTTCAAGTACATTGGCAGAGTAATTTTATATATATTGACTCTAATGATCAAAAATTGGGATTGTATTTTATAGCTTTATATTTCATTTTTCTAGAAATGCACTTTTAAAAAAACAGCCTTATTAGTCCATGACAGATTGTATTCTAAAAAATACTGGTCCTGCATCAATGATACTTTGAGAAGTTCTGTTCTAATAGAGATATTTGGGGCTCACTGTAACTAAACTTTCCCTGGAGACTCAGAAACCTTCCAGAAGTAATTGTTACAGAGCAAAACACTCAGAGATAAACAGGCTTGTCGGGCAGATAAAGGAAGGCATTACTGGAAAGAAGTGCGCATGGTGAGGCTGCGGACCACCTTGCAGTGAAGCACTCAGAGAGCTGGGAGCAGTTCGGTGTTGCTGGCATGGGTGCTGGGTGTGCGGCCATGGTGAATAATAGGAGGTGAAGTTGGAAAACAGCCTTATAGCAAGATTTAGATCTCACATTGCAGACAAAGGGTGAGGGTGGCAGGTAGGGCACGTAGCTTCTCTTAGTCTGCTCTGGTGACCATAACAAACTATCACAGGCTGGGTAGCTTAAACAACTGACATTTATTTGTCATAGTTCTGGAGGCTGGGAAGTCCAAGATCAAGGTGGTAGCAGATTTGGGTTTTGGTACTGGTCCTCTTCCTGGCTTGCAGACCACCACCTTCTCACTGTGTCTTCACACAGCAGAGGGAGGAAGCTCTGGTGTCTCTTCTATTTAAACAAAGGACGTTAATATTAGTATGATGGCTCCACCTTCATGACCTCCTCTAAACCTGATTATCGATCAAAGTCCCCACCTCTTAGTACAAACACATTGGGGGTTAGGGCTTTAAAATACGGATTTTTGTGGAGGGCACAAACACTCAATCCATGATGTAGCTAATGAGTTGTCCATGGCTTGTTAGATTAATAGTTGGACATCCAGAAAAGCTGCCCAGTAGGCAGTTGTGTGCACTCAGCAGTGACAAACCTAGGTTCTAGACTTGGTTTGTAAAGTCATCAACCTAAAGACAGTGTTTAAAACCAAGGGACTAGTAAGAAGCTGCAGGTATAAAGTACAGAGTGAATCAAGAAGAGCGCTCAAACCCATGGGAGTTCCCAGGAGCACAAAGAGGAAAAAGAATCTGCTTGGAAAATTACAAGACAATGTCAGAGAGGGTGGAGGAAAAGAAGCAAAACAGGATAATTCTAAGTATCGGGGAAGGATTAATAAGGAAGCACTGAGAGACTTCTGTGCTCCTTGGTCCTTCCTATTGGCTGGTCACTTCACTTACAATTTTAGCATCTGATCAACCCAAATGCCAGCAACCTGGTGGTAGAAAGATGCAAGAGTGTCTTGATTTAGCCTAGTGCATACTTTGCTACTCGTTGTGCCACCATTAGAAAACTATTTAGCTCCTCGGAACCATAGTGTCATCATATACAAAAATCAGCATAATATTTCTAGGCATGTCATCTCCTTCTCCAGGGTATTGTGAGTTCTGAGTGAAATCATATGTGTACTCATTAAAGTGCTATATCTGCAAAGTGAAAATATTTAAAAGTCTCCTGCTAAGCTGCAACATCTTAACTGAGAAAAGTTTATTATCATCCATAATCACATTTATGGATAATTAATTCCCATCATCTTCCTCCCAGAGATGAATCATATGCTCAGGCGATCTCAGGAGATGTCCACGGCAGGAAATACAAAGCTGGGAATCAGCAGGACACGGAGAAGACAGATGACAACAAAGGTCAGGGAGCGATGTACAAGAAATTTGTCCTGGGCTGGAATTACCAGTGATAGAATGGGACATGTTTTCTCAGAATCCCGAAAAGTTCCTGTCATTTGGTGAAAGCAGAGGTGGTCCTTTAAACTCAATTTTTAAAGAAGTTACATTTTTAAAGTACATGCAATAGAATAGGTCCTGAAAAAAATAGCTTTAAGAGTTGGCACAATTACCAACAAGTTTTCTAGTGTTAAAAATATACTGAAAATAGGTACGACATTTAATAAAACTTCCTCTCTAAAAAACAATCAAGAAGCAAATGATACAACTGTCAGACCTTTGGATGGAAAAATTACTGAACTCAGGGAGGATAAATTTTTCTTGCTCTTGGGACCTCTAAAATTACTGTGTACCATGATTATGGAAAATGTGTCAAATAAACAAAAGCACTTCAGAGACCACAAGTCACCAATTTCCCTGTGAAAACATCAAATGTTTTACAGTTACTTGGCCAAATATATGCTCAAGTTAAATAAAGAGTGTATATTGTAATAATTTTTGTTTCTATTGTTCTGCACTTACTATTAATATATTACAAAGAACATGAAGGTGATAGGGCAAAATTCAGAATAGATATGTTGATAGTCAAATTGGTTCTAATTAAGGCAACTGCTATTAGGGAATTTCCCATAATGGGATTTAGCCCTTTCAGCCTTAGGCATAAGGAGCAGAAAGAATTCTTGATGTAGGATAAGTGAAACACAGAAAAGAAGAATAGGGAGATGCTCTGCCAAGTGAGCAATTCTAATAGGGCAAGTTTTCCTCAATTCATTTACTCATTCGTAAGAGAAATCCACACAACAGTTATTAATTGAGTACTTTTCTGTGCCAGGAGCATTGTCAGTGCTGGGAAAAAGCAGAAAAAAGTTGGAAGCTTCTAGTTGGGAAGACTTACATCAAAGAAGTAATGGAAAAAGCACCATGCGACCAGATAGACAATGGGGTGTTGGGGAGATATAAATGGAAACACAACTGAGGCTGCAGACACTACGTTAAGGTCTTCAGCCTCTCTTTTCTCTCAAATTGCTATTTGTCTCAAATACTGTGATTCTGTTCCAGACTTTAACAACAACTACAAAAAAAAAAAAAAATGGGAAGGTTTGGGTTACATGTCAGAATCTCAAGAAATTCCTTGGTTCAACATAGAATCAAGCGATAGTTCCACTGGCCACCAAAGTTAATCTGTCAAACTAATAGCATGCATAGTTTATATTGTGCTTCATTGTAATTAACCTTAAATGATCCAGATAAATCACTTTAATTTGTATTACATTGACAGAATCAAATTACGTTGTTGTTGTTTTTCTCTTTACCTCTTAGTTTAACTTTGTCTATTATTGACATCATGGTTTATGTCAGGAAGTCATCAGTGCTTCTCCTGTTTTCTACTCTCTACAATTCCTCCAACAATGATAAAGGAAGAGAATAGTATCTTGTCTCCCACCATGAAAGCTGGAATGAATGACGTGGAAGACTCAGGGTGTCATGTACATGGGCTCTTTCCACCTACCTTTTTGTATTTGTAATTTTGTATTTTTTTCTTGAAGAGAGGCCCAATCTTAGAATCACCCTCAAATGAGATTCAAACAAAAAATATATATACTTAGGAGAATTGAAAATGTTAATAAAATATATTCATACACTAATGGGGCATCATAGTAAAAGATATATTTGCAGGCAGGACAGAACTGTCCAGGGAGAGAAAAGTATAGAAATAAACTTCACTGGGCTTTTCTATTCTTGTATGGAGTGAGAACTGTTAAAACAATCAATAATTTAATAAATATTTATCATTTGCTCATCCAGTGCTGGGAAGTATTCTAGAAAAGCGGATGCTTCAGGAAATAAAACAACCAATAATACTTGACTTGTGGAGCTTACATTCTATCAAGGGACAACAGACAATAAACAGTAAGCATAATAAGGAAATATATGTTACATTAGAAGATGATAAGTACCATAGGAGGAAAAGGTATAGCAGAATAAGGGAGACTGACAGTGCGGGGTGAGAAAAAAGTTCCAGACTTCTAGGAAAAGGCTAGTTATTCCATAGCTTTAATAACAATACAACTTTCAATGAACAGGACAACTCACCTCGGAAAACAAGCTTTGACAAGCTGACCAATGAGTATCAATCTCTTATTTCTGAAAGACAGCCAATCAGGAAAGAACTCAGCTGAAAAAACCACACTTCTGAGTTCTGACCCACCAATCACCAGCAGTCTCATGAAGTTACTGATACAATGCATGCCTCTGAAATTGTGCCAATCTCTAAACTTCATGCTCCCCAAAACTGAATATAAAATTAACCTAACAATCTGCCCTCTATGGTGCTTGGAGAAATTGACTGTGTGTGGGCATATAGTTCCTTTTTAACCATAACAAGCTAAACAAATTGTGCTTTGTCTTTTTATCTCTGAGATGCTCAGGAATTGAGTGGTGGGTAGTATTGAGAATGAAGGGTGGACAATTGGGCAAAGAAAACACCATTGAGAACATGATGTCTGAGCAAATAAATGAAGGAAGCTAAAAAGTTGGCCAAGTACGTACTGGAAGAAAGTTCTGAGAAGGAATAGTAGGAAGACCTAACATGGGAGCATATCTGACATGTTCGGAAAAAGAAAATAAAAAAGTGGGGCTGAACAAGAGTGAGCAAGAGGCAGACTAGTAGTAAATGAGACTAAAAAATTATGGCAGACACACCACTCAAGGCTCATAGCCCACTAAAAAGACCTTGGATTTCCAGTTTGGACAAGATGCCACAGACTGGACTTACTCTGCTCTACCCACTAAGTACTACTATAAACCCTAGATATAATGCAAATGAGAATCAAAGAAGTCCAAGAGGTGGGACTAAATATAGAAATACAAAGGATCATGAGAAATTATTATGAACAACTACATGCCAAGAAATTGGACAACTTTGGTGAAATGGAAATTTCTAGAAACTTACAATCCTCCAAAACTGAAGCAAGAAGAGGCAGAAATCCTGAACAGACTGATAACAACTGGTGAAATTGAAGCAGTAATTGAAAAACTCCCAGTACACAAAAACCCTGGACCAGATGGCTTCACAAGTGAAAATTCACCAAACATTTAAGGAAGAACTACCTCCTATCCTTCTCAAACTATTCCAAAAAATCCAAGAAGAGGGAAAACTTCCAAACTGTCTTTATGAAGCCAGTGTCATCCTAGTTCCAAAACTAGGTAAAGACACAATAAAGAAAGAAAACTATAGGACAATATCTCTGATGAACATAGATACTAAAATCCTCAACAAAATATTGTCAATCTGAATTCACAAATACGTTAAAGATATCATGCACCATGATTAAGTGGAATTCATTCCAGGGATGTAAGAACGGTACAATATGCACAAATCAATAAACATAATATACCACATAAACATAATGAAGGATAAAATCACATGATCATATCAATAGATGCTGAAAAAGCATTTGATGAAATCCAGCACCTATTTGTGATAAAATCACTCAGCAAAGTGGGAATAAATGGAGCATTCTTCAACATAATAAAAGCCATGTATGTGAAACCTACATCCAACATTATACTCAAAATACAATATTTTCAACAGGCAAAAACTTTCCCCTTAAGATAAGGAACAAGACAAGGTTGTCTACTTTCACCACTCTTATTCAACATAATACTGGAAGTTCTAGCCACAGTGATCAGACAAGATAAAGGAATAAAAGGCATCCAAATTGGAAAGGAGGAACTAAAACTGTCATTATTCATGGATGACATGATAGTATACATAGAAAACTCTATAGTCTCCACCAAAAAACTACTCGATCTAGTAAGTGAATTTGGCAAAATAGTGGGATACAAAGTCAATATTCAGAAATCTAAGGCATTTTTGTACACCAACATGAAATATCAGAAATAGAAACCAGGAAAAAATCTCATTTACTATAGCAAAAAGAAAAATAAAATACATAGGAATAAACTTAACCAAGGAGGTAAAAGACCTACACTTAAAAAACTATAGAACACTGAAGAAAGAAACTAAGGAAGATACCATTAAATGGAAGCATACACTGTGTACATCAATTGGAAGAATTAACATCATTAAAATGTCCATACTACCCAAAGCAATCTATAGATTCAATGCAATTCCTATTAAAATACTAGTGGCATATTTCACGGATCTATACTAAATAGTTCAGAAATGTATATGGAACCAAAAAAGACCCCAAATATCCTCAGCAAACTTGAGAAAGAAAAACAAAGTAGGCAGGATCACAATACCAGATATCAAACCATACTATGAGGCCACTGTAATCAAAACAGTCTGGTACTAGCATAAGAACAGACATATAAATAAATAGAACAGAATAGAGCCCAGAAATAAACCCAGATTTTTATGGTCAATTATATTTGACAAAGGGGGGCATGAGCATACAATGGAGTAAAGATAGCCTCTTCAATAAATGGTGTTGGGAAGACTGCATTGGTACATGCAAAAGAATGAAATTAGAACACCAACTTACACCATGCACCAGAATAAACTCAAGATGAATAAAAGGCTTAAATATCCATTGCAACATCATAAAAGTGTTACAGAAAAGCATAGGCAGGAAAATTTCAATACCCCACGTAGCAATATTTTTTCTGACATATCCCCTAGGGCAAAGGAAATAAAGGAAAAAATAAACAGATGGGACTACATCAAACTAAAAACTTCTGCATGGCTAAGGATACCATTATCAAAATGAAAAGGTAACTGACTGTGTGGGAGAACATATTTACCAATGATATATCAGACAAGAATTGGATCTCCAAAATATACAAA
>PVKM010025241.1:0-19958 GCA_004027735.1 Carollia perspicillata
AGGGAATAAGCATGCAGGTATTTACTACTACCTGCTCAGGAAGAGCAATTTAGCATGAAATCATCAATGAGGTAGACACATGCGATGTTCTGTGGGATGTCAAGATGGTCAGGATCCCTGGGGACTATGATATGCAGAAGAGTTGACTTAGCCCAGGGTAAGAGAGTGAAGGTGTACTATTGTCTCTGGTAGCAGAAAGCAAAAGGCTGTGATCCTTGGGAAGTATTTGAAGGGGAAAAATTAGATCAATAGTTGTGTACCAGATGTGAGATATGTGTGTTAAGTCGCTCAAGTAACAGCAGCCTCAATTCGCATTGCCTGATTGAGCTTACAATAATCCATAATCATTACCCAAGACGAATACATCTTCTGCGTGGGCCAAACAGGTAAGTTAAATGAGAATGTTAGAAATTGCCACACCTGCATCTTTTAAGTCTTTGGTGGTTCCATCAATTTTGGCAATTCTCCTAGGGATGTGGTACTGCTCTTAGTTCACTGACTGCGTGGGGCAGAGGGAGCTCCAGGAGCTTCCACTTGGCTCTCCTACAGTATTGGCTCTTCTGTCACATTTCAGTGTGGCAACCAGACCTGTTTCCCAGCATGTCTACATCGTTTCATACACTCAAGAACTAAGAAAATAATCATCGGGTGAGTCCTGGAAGACAGACTTGAGCCCAAACCTCATTTGTCACCTGAACACCATAAATCTTCTCTTTGACTACTCATCTTCAGTGGTGTTTTGGGTCCCCAGAAATTAACATCTGTTCAGGACCAGGATCTAGAAATTTTCAAAAATTATAGGCTTTTTAATTTCCCTCAATAAAAAGGTCAGGACTTCACTTGAATCTTATTAGCAAAGCTGATCCACATCGCTTGTTCATCTAAGCTACTATATGTGTATATACCAGCTGATGCCTGATGCCTGCTATGATAGGCAATCTTTGCTCTGGGGCTCCCCCTCAGCCTGGCCAAGACTTTCCCAGAAGTGCACTGCAGGCCGTAGCTCTGCCTATTCAGTCCACTCTCCTTTTCCCCCTCCTTTCACTGGAGTAAGACCTGCATTGTGGTCAGAAGGCTCTCCCCTCTTGTTCCTGTCCCCTTACCCCTTTGTCTTGTAAAAGTGCCTTCCCCAATATGTGTCTCGTATCTCTAGTTCCATTTTGGCATTTGTTTCTCAGAGGACCTGTGCTAACCCAGAAACCAGCCATACACAAAACTAGTCATACACTAGTCATACACAAAACTAGTCATACACAAAACCCAGAGTCCATTGAATATTAGATTGTTGACCATTATAAAATTCCTGGGCCTTGGGGAGCATATTTTACATTTTCCTGATAACTAGAAAATTTTTAAAAAATTAATTAAATGTGTCATAATAAAAGGCCTGAATAGAGTTGGTATTTTTCCCCTAGAAAAACACCTATGCCCTAAGTGGGAAATTGTCGCTTCGAAAATTAAATTTTAAAGTAGAAACAGAGATGAGATTAAATTCTAGGGATTGGGAGCAGACACTGGGAAACGGGGCAGCATTTACACATTTGTACGTCTGTGCTCTCTTTGTCTTACTCTTCATTTTGCTTTCTGCTTTATATCATAAAGTGTTAACACAATATCTAACACGTCAAAAGTGAAAAACGTGGGGTTCCTGGGTGCTCTCAACAGGCTCCTTCGAGAGCATTTCTTCCTTCCCTCCAGGATCAGCTAAAATTGAATTTGGCATTGTTTGCCCTTTGTCGCCTAGGCGTGCGGGTCAGACTCTCGTCTGACCTGAGTGAGGCGGTGATGGACAGTCCTGTAGACGGCATTATCACAGCCTAATCAGATCAACCAAAAGCAAAATTATTTTCCTCTTCTCCCACGGTGTCTGCTTCTTCATATTCTTCCTCTTTTGTCTTCTCTTCTAACTTGTGAATTTTTAAGACGTTGCAATTTACTGTTATTGGTGAGAGAGATCCGGGTTGCAGAAACAGTTGTATGAATCAAGTGTCTTCTGCCGTGCAGACAGCCTTTCTCAGGAACTGAGAGCAGTGTTTGAAAGCCATGGACACGGAGGCACAGCCAACTCTATAATATTTTTTGCTCAATGCTGAAGAAGGGGCCCTGCTGTTTCCTGGATGCTTTGGGCTTTCAGTCAATACTAATAGTGAATTTAATCGTGGCAGATTCTAAAACATTCAGCTTCTGCTAGTAACAATAAGTCCAGAATCAGCAGGGGCCTTGCAAGAAATAAACTAAATAAAACTAATTACAACAGAAACCGAGTACTAAGGGCAATAAAAGAATCTGTTTTTTTTTTGTCTAATTTTACATTTTAACAATCATAAGAGACAAGGAAGAAATATGTCTGGGTTTGGGGCTGAAGATGCAATGGCAATATAGGCTTAAGAGAAAGTAAAATTCTAAACTAGTATTTTTCTTCTCTGCTAAGAGAGTAATAAAAGAAAATCATTCTTTGTTGCCTGTGTGCTTGGTGTCGACCATTGTGCTGGATGACATATATCCTCCCCAGAACTTAGAGAGAGAGGCGTGTCATCTCCATTTTATTTGTAAGTAATGTGAGGCTTAGAGAAGTTAAATTAACCCAAGCTCACATACCCTGCTCTCTCTGGTCTCTCTGGTCTCTCTGGTATTGAAACCCAGGCCTGTCTGACTTGAAACTATAAATGAAAGATAATGGTCATGGAACTATAAAGGACAGAGCAAATGCTGGTAAGAGGGATAAATACCTGGGGCAGCCCAGTAATGAGTTTCAGTCTAGAGCAAGCAAAGGCCAAGCCACTTGGTGATTGTCCCCACCAACTTCGCTAATTCTAACCAGGGTCTGAGAGACCTTACCAATGAAGACACTGAAACTGCATTGGTGATCTTCAAGGAACTAAGTGAAGAGAAAGGGGAAGCCCAGGAAGACTCAAAATGATTCTTTCATAAACCTAGTCATAATTTAGTTTATTTGGATTAGCCTTGACACATTCTGAACCCTCATTTGTACTGGTTTGAGGAAGTTACATCCAGAACTTAAAGAAATGACTTGGTTGTAAGTCTGACTTCTAAGGAGTGCCCCTCCTTTCCAACACCTAATTTTAAAAATGAAAATGAGGAGCTTGGGCTTGATTTGGGTTGAGTCCATTTTTTCTAGAAGGTGGGACAAGAAGAAATACAGACAACAGACAATATTTGAATTAACATATAGGAGCACAAAGAGACCACTTTAAGAGCTTACAGGACAAGATCCAGCCTCCTCTAAAAGTGTGCTCTCAACTACCAGGCAGAGTAATAGGGCTGGGATTAACTTTTACCTCTCCTATTGCAATATTTGGCAAGAGTGGGGTGAAACATTCTACATGTGGGGACATTCCTATACGTTGCTACTGGAAATGTAAATTGATACAACATCCACAGAGAGCATTTTGGCAGCCTCTACATTCTGTTTAAGCCAGCAATACTACTTCCAGGGTTTGAACTGATAGAAATACCCACTCATGGACACAGTGGTGTATGTACTAGGACTGTAGCATTCTTGGAAAGAACAAACAAATAGTAGAATTTCTTGTCTCTTGACTAGGATTTTTTGCACAGTTTGTATAGTTCCCTCATATATATATATTCATTCAGATCTATATATGTATGTATGTGTTTGTACAAAAATTCATATATTATGTTGAACAAGATTATATCATTAAAGCTATTTCTAATTTAAGGTGGTACAGTGTTTTGTTACATTGATTCATTGTGGAGATATAGCCATAAGAAGTATTATTTAATAAAAGACATTTTGGTTGTGACTCTAGGTCACAGTTCACTTTTTCCAGAACTTACAGTGTCAACATTTGGAGAGTAAGGTGGGCATTAGAAGGTGGGGAGAGAGTAAAAGGCTGCTGATTAGAGGGTGTATAATAAACTTTAGGGGCAAGGGCACCCATTTAAATTCTTAATCATCTCCTTTCCCTCTTTCTTCTAATCTCTTAACTCAGTACTTTAGATGGGTCAGAAGATGGAGGTCAGGAAAGATTCCAACAGGGCAAAGAATAAAGCCAGCTTTAATTTGAAGAAATAAGACAAGGGACAGATGAAGATATGAAGCTTTATTAAAAGGAAGCTTGAGATTTAAGAGGAAAAATGTCAAGAATGGGTCCATTAGGTTCTATCTGGTAAAATTCTGAAAAGATCTTATTTAAAGCTTCACTCTTCATTGATACAGAGATTTAAAAACATTTTTTAAAAGCAAAAGTAATAGCCAACTCTTAACCAGAACTCAATATGTACCCAACATACTGCTCTATATGCATGAATCTTTTAATTTTTCTTACACACCTATGAGGTAGGTCCTGTTATAAACCCCATTCTGCATTTGCAGAAAGAGACTTAGTGACTAAGTGATTTGACCCCAGACTCAGAGCTACTCACCCCACTGTGTCCCTCTGTTTACCTCATAGGTTTTCTGTGAGAATCGAGTGAGATTTTGTGTGTGAAAGTACTTCGAAAACCACAAAACACTAGATACTTGAAAGTCAGTTCTCAAAAGATAGGAAATGTTATTCACTCCACTCTGTGGAACAATCCTTTTAATACGAAACTTGGAAAACAAGTTACTGTTGAAGCTTAAATAAAAATTAGTCGTGGATTAGAGGTACACTTTTGGATAGCAAAATAAGTATTAAGAAAAACACAAGGACAAAAAGAAAAAATGGCATACAGTCAGTGTAAGTAGTAGTAAAACATGGCCTGTTTTCTTGGGGTGAGAGGTTTTCAGAGCTGAAAACACGATTGCATTGCCGCCTTGTGTAGAACGGTCTCTGGAGCAGGACTGACCTGGCTCTGGAAGGATGACTGCACAGCCTGCTAGACTGCCCCCACCTCCACAGCTAACGAAGCTCTTGGAAAATGTATCCCCACTTAACGAATGAGGCTGGAAATGCCAAAACGCCTTTTGCCAAGGATGTGTTCTCTAGGCTCAGAATGAATTCATTATTTTGTTAGACGGCTGCCACCAAGCCAAATCACGGACAATTTAGCATGCCACATTTCAGGCAGAATTTAATTCATCTACTACATTCACTTTTGTGTGCCACAAACGAGACAAACACCCCATGATCAGGTGATGGCCTGTCAGTAATGCCGTAAACACCATGAACAGAAAGCAGTGGAGTTAATGGAGAGTTCTTCAGTCAAGCGTTAGTTATACTCGCATTATGTGCTGGTCTACATATTTGCCAAGGACATTAAGTTCCTATCTTGTGCTGGGTCTGTGTCTTTTTAAGAAGAGGTTGTTGTTGGTGGTGTGTGTGCTATGTATGATACCCAACTCCACTTTTGTTATGAATCATTGTTTATCTTCATAACAAAAAGGATCAGGCTTATAGCTCAGTGGTAGAGCATTTGACTGCATAACAAAAAGGCATAGTCTGTATCTTCACCAAGTGACACTGAACCTGATATGGGTGCCTTTTTATGGAATCAGAGAGTTCTGAGGTTATCTGAAGATACTTATCTCTTATACGTATTAGTTCCTTCTTTTTTTTTTATGGCCACATGCTTTGCCTTATGTCAAAAATCCAACAGCAGGGATGGAGGAATGTCGCCCAATGTGGGAGGGGCCTTCCTCAGTCCCGACACCCACGGAGCCTGCTGTCCCAGTCAGAAAAGTGGCATATGAATGCATCAGGGCCCAACATCAAAAATAAGAAAATGTGTCACAATAAACACCATTTATTGAACACTTCCTGTTATAAAGCTCTGTACGTGGGAAAACACCTGAGAGAGACACGAAGAATCCAGTGAACATCTTTTTTAAGGGCACCTCTCAGGTACTTTGGACACCAGAAGTGCCTGGAAAGAGTTGAGGGCTGTTTCATGCTCTGGAGTCAGGTGGTCTGGTCTTCATCAGGTCTCTGCTGTTTGTTAGTTGTGTGTGCCAGGGCACATTACGTATGCTTGGTAAGCCTTGGTGCTCGTGTGTTGGTAAAAATACAGGAATGGGGGGTGGCAGGGAGTGGAGGAGGAGAGAAATAAAAATAGATACCTTATTGAGGGTGTTGCAAAGATATAATGCTTGGCATGGTTTCAGACATATGGTAAGCATGTGATAAATAACTATTAGCTATTTCATTATTAATATTATTATTACTATTAATATTATTTTCCTTTTCCCACCTAGAATGAGCCATTAACTGATCAAAATATGTCTCATTCCTAGGGTGGATTGGGGCAAGACAAACAAAAAAACAAAAAGAGATTAAGAAACACAGCTTTGTGCAATAATTTAAGCCTCTTCACCAAGTAAAAATTTATAGGAGATACTATTAGATAGTAAAATTAACTAATTTTCCATTCTTTATTAATTCATTCAATATTTGCCCTAGAGTACTGTAATGAATGCTGCTTGAACACAAAGATGGGCCTAATTTGGGACCTGCCTTCACGAACCACGATCTTGCTGTGGAGATGAGAGGGTGTTATACTTGGGACCCGTGGAGGGAGACTTGGTGTGGTGTGCCTTGTTTCTTGACCTGGGTGATGGTTTTATAAAAATTTATTAAGTTATGCACTTATGTTCTCTGGTACTTTTGGGCATATGTGTTATACTTACTTTAACGAGTCTTTAAGAATGGTATGTGAATTAGATCTCAAAAAATATGGGACATTTGTGACCTTGGATTGGGAATACTTGTTTAGATAGGGCATCCAAAGCCCAAGAAACCAAAGGAAGAAAATAGACAAATTGGCTTTATTAAAATGAAAAACTTTTGCTTCAAAAGACACTGTCAAGAAAGTGAAAAGACAACCCACTAAATGGGAGAAACATTTGTAAATCACACATGTGACAAGGGTGTGATATTTAGAATATGTAAAGAACTATTATATTAGTCAATTATAGCTCAATAAAGCTGAAAATAATAAAACAAGGAAAAAGAACTATTAAAACTCAACAATGAAGCCCTGGCCAGTATGGCTCTGTTGGTTGGAGCATCGTCCTATGGACCGAACGGGCACAAGTTCAATTCCCAGTTAGGATGCATCCTAGGTTGAGGGTTCAGTCCCCAGTTGGGGTGCATACGAGAGGCAACTGATAGACGATTCTCACTCTCATCAATGCGCCTCTCCCTCTCTCTTTCTCTCTCCCTCCTTTCCCCTCTCTCTCAAGTCAGTGGACATGTCCTCCGGTAGGGATTTAAAAAATCTCAACAATCAAGAGACATATAACCCCATTAAAAGTGAGTGAAAGATTTGAATAGATATTTCTCTAACAAGTGGCCAACAAGCATGTGAAAAGATGCTCAACATCATTAGTCATCAGAGAAATGCAAAGCAAAACCATAGTGAGGTACCACACTCACTAAGATGGCTGTAATGAAAAAGACAGACAATAAGGAGGCAAGGATGTGGAGAAATTGGAACCCTCGTACATTGTTGGTGGAATGTATATAGCCACTTTGGAAAACAGTTGGGGGGTTCCTTAATAAGTTAAACATAGAGTTACATGATCCAGAAATTTCACTCCTGAGTATATACCCAAGAGAAATGAGAGTGTATGTCCACACAAAATCTTGTATGTGAATGTTTATGGCAGCACTATTTGGGATAGTCAAAAAATGGGAAGAAACTCCCAATGTTCATCAACTGATGGCTAAATCGAACATGGTGTCATTTCCTCACCGTCTCCACGTCTGTCATAGGCCTTGTACTAGAGAGTATTTTGTATTTAGCAGTTTGGTTTCATGTTAGGGAAGATATATGATTTTAGAATGTTTCCTTCAAAGCACTTGATCATATTAGCCTGGTAAATTACATTACATGAACTCACCCTACTAACAAGCTAGCAAGCGGGCCTGCCACGGTCTCAGTGATGCTGGCCGAAGACACAGGACTCCTGGGTCAGAGACAGAGGACGTGTTTAGTCTGTATTTCACCATAGTTTATTTCTACTTTAGTGAAAAAGTTAGCTATTTACAGTAGTTTTAGAAATATACGCTCTAATAAATGTACTGTGAAATGAGGTATTAATGAATAAGATGTATAATACCTCCTTCCCACATTGCTTTTTGAGTATATGCTACTGGACCTTTTGAAAGCTTATGAAGCAGATGTTGGCTTTCTGGACTGAAAACTACAAGCCGAGATAGAATGTTAAGGAATCCAAAGCAAATTACTTCAACTCGTGTATAACACTGAACTTTCTCAGTGCAGTTTTTCAAAAGGGCACACTCAGTAAAATGTGTTAACTGCAAATTTGTTGTTTACACCAGCCTTCTTTCATCTAACATTCCATGGTAGGAAAAAATTTTATGGTGAATGAGAGAGCATGTAGTAGTGACTTCTCCCAGTGTTTTCTACAATATTCCCTGGGATCCATGTGGTTTAATCAACACGAAACAGTGCTATTCTAAAGAAACCCTCTTGTTCTAGAAATCACATGGCACCATCTCGTCTGTAGGACCACTGTATTTGATTTGATGTAAGTCTGATGAACTGCATAGTCATATGAAAAAATGCTAGAGCAGCTGTGCCGGCAGAATATTTCTAAAATCAGGCATATGCTGAATACTAGCATGTGGGGAGGGGGGACTTTGGTGGGGACTCTGGGATTTGAACCTGCAGGCAGCAATTTTTTAGAGTAACTTGAAAACTCTTTGTTTTGAAAGGGTCAGTTACCAGTTAGGTTGGAGAAGCACGTGTGTTTCATACACAAGGAGAGATGATCTTTCTACTCTATCTAGGCTCCCAAAGCCATTTGCTTCAATTATCTGACCTCTGCTGAAGACTGAAGGTCTGGCCTAGGATCTGTTTTCTATAGTTTTCTAAATGCTGATCCATTCATTATTAAAGAGACTTGGCCTTCAGCATCAGATTACTGCATTTCTTGTAAACCAGCTTAGTGGCAACAAAATTGAATTCATCTCCAGATATTGGATTTTTTAGCTGAGCCCTTCTATTTTTGTTGCTTGGTTAAAGAAGAGCTGCAAATAAATCCAGGGGCCTATTTGGTTATCAACTTTGCTTTAAAAAGATCTGACCTTATAACCTTTTGTCCTGTCTTAAATATTTGCTGTGTATAAGGGTTTTTTTCTTTTTCCCTTCAGAAGTGTCTTTTTTTTCCCTTAAGCAGAAATAGCAGAAGATTAAGAATTAGGGCATGTCGTCTCTCCTTTCATTTCTAATCCCCCATGTGTAACCTAGTGCATTAAGATAATGCTTCTGAGAACGGGGGACGGGTTTTCACAACGTGTGTGGCTGCTGGTGAACTGGGACAGGCTCAGCTACAATATCTATGAGTTTGCAGAAACGAGTAAGGATTAGAGATAGAAGAGAATGTTCATGAGATAGATCTTTGCTAGTTCCTATGGCTGAAATAAGACAGACGGGAAGCAACATCTCTAAATAAGATTTGGTTCAATGTGATGTCTGGCAAGAGAGAAGGACAGCGCCTCTTCCTTAGGGAAATACACCATTGCTCTTGCTGCAAGACTATACCTAACTTGTCCTTTTTCTGATTTTGCCTGAGCTGTCTGGAGGCAGAAAACCCTGCATAATGCTCAGTTACGGTGACCGTATTAATTTAAAAAATTCTAAATCATTGTCATAATTTTTCCTTCTACTTTATTGCATATGCGCATATGTGGTTTGTATGATTGGTATATATGTGAGTGTATATGTATGCGAATATATATATATATATTTCTTCTAAATTCACCTATAATTGTTTTTGGAAAGACACGAGATACAAATACATGGTAAAGTGTGCCAGGTGGTTCTTTTTCTGTCCAAAACCTTTAATAAGCATTTTCCTTTACTTCAAGGGAACACTAAAGCTCATTATGAAAGGGAATATAGTGAGATGACACAAAAGGCAAATCAAAAAATAGGTCCTGAGAGCCTTGATTACGGTTCAGCAGGAGCAGCCTTTCAGCTTTCTTTTCAATAGCAGGGATTTTACTCAGATTGCAAAAATGTGGTCGAGATGTAGTGACTCGGAGACCCAACATCTGTTAGCAGAAAGTAAGAGGGTTGTGATTACCATCTAAGATTCAGAGCCTGGCTGGTGGGCCTGACATTTGAGAAAGCAAACAGGGCCAGCCTTTTTGTCTCTCCCCTCCCTCCCCCACTTCCTTCTGGGGGACCAAGTTCTCATGCGGCCCGCCAGCCCTGTCACATTGAGAAAGCACTGCAGCCTTCGACCCATTCTTCCCTACTCTGTTGCTTCCCTGTGTCTGTTCCTTCGGGTCTCTGTTAGCAGCTGGAACCCAATGTCATAAACAAAAAGGTCACAGTAAATATTCAATACCAGAAGAAATCATTTCCTCCTCAGCTCACATAGGAACCCCGCTGTAGTCAGCTTTCTGTTTCCTGTCTATGTCCTGTGTGTTCTTGGGACTCAACCGTTGAGATGTCAGATTAGCAGTCAACCATCTCTTGCTCTCCCTGCCTTATGTCCTCGCCTTCCCGCCTCTCACCGATACCAGCCACCTGCAAATGGCCTGAGCTCTGACTGTCTCTTTCTTTCCAGGTGAAACAGAGGACCTAAAGCTCTCTTTGGCTAGAGTTGGTAAGAAGGAATGGAAAGTAGATAAACTCTTAATTAACTATTTTTTCTAAATATAAACAGAAAAATGGACAGAGCATTTATGAGAGAACAATTATATGTTTAATTTTAGGGGGCATTTTGTTTCAGAAATAAATATCCAGAGATGTAGCCACTCAGGGTGTTTTCATGAGTCTCTTGGCCTGGTACAAATAGCTTAGCCATGTTTGTTCACCTCGGTGCAGAGGCTTTGATGCTTCGGCATAAAAGAGGAACTAGCAGTGAGTATCTGAGACATCCAGGCAGAATGGATTGGGGGGAGTGGAGTTAGCTGTGGTTAGGAAATTCCTTTAGATCAAACTATAAAAGGCAGTACTACCGCTACAGAATGTTGGCCTGGCTGTGGCCCATGCTTTGCCCTGCAGTTCCTGAAAGGAACAGCATCACCTTTTGTCTTTCCCAAGTCATTTGAAAACATAGAGAAGAGAGAACAAAGTGACCAGGGGTTTCCACAGTATTCACTGCTCAGGTACGGTGGTAGTAGACATAGGGAGGTTTCATCATTCTTTGTGCCTTATGTGTCTCAAATGTATCATAATAATTAAATAAAAAACTGAAGAGAAGAAATGGTTTTAGGGAGTTAGTCCTACAGTCATAAGATTCACGTGCATAGATACTGTATATGGTCTCAGTATGGTCATTTTGATTGTTGTCTGCTTTCTTTCCCCTTAAGCACACACAGGGATTTTCAGATGTGACTAGTTGCTTCCCAGTCTCTCTAACATAGAGGAGAACATATGCGTGCACAGTCACTTGGATCAGAAGCTTCTATCTTGTCTGGTTGAGGTGGAAGTGAACACAAGGGAGTTTGATCAGTAAACGTAAGTGTTTGCATGGCCAACTGTATTCACCTCAGAAGCACAGAAAGTTGTATATTTAACTGGCAGTTCAAAAAAGTTGGAGCAGACAGTGGATGGCAAGTAGTATACTTTGAAAAAGATGTTTAAAATATATAGGAAAAGATTATTTGCCTATAAATAAGACTGGCAGTTTATAATCACCTGATGGATTAGGACCTCTATCCTAAATATTTGAATGAGATGGGGTCAAAGCAGTAGGTGGACCATGGAACTTTCTCTTGTAGAGCCTCACCTACTGGGGGTAAACTATGTAGCCTGGCTGATTGACCACTATCCATATCCCAATTCATTGATACACATTCGATGATTCTCGTAGAAAATTTTTAAAAAGAACTGGTTCTTTGGTGGTGGTGATGGGGAGGGAAAACTCCAGGAAAGAAAGCCACATGCTAGTATTTTAGTGGTGCCAGGACCACCCTGTACGGCCATGAGGTCTTGCTCTGCCTGTCTCCCGGGAACACCATTCACACGGACTTCAGAATGAATGACACTGCCTGTGGTTGTGCAATGTCTCAGCTCTAGTGGTAATCATTTATTTGGTGATTTGGAAATGTTTCCAGAAGTATCCCTTATGAAGGACAAAGGTCCACTGTGTATCTTATATACTTCACTGTTAACCCTCTAATTTGTACTGAGCACTGAATAAATAATCTATTCAGCAAAGAGAGAAAAGCAACTTAAAAAAACAGTTTATTGAATTATAATTCACATATAAAATTCACCCATTTAAAGTGTACAGTTCAGTGATTTTTAGTATATTTGCGGAGTAGTGCCACTATCACTGCAATTGTAAAACATTTCATCACACTCCCTGAAAAACTATTAGCAGTCACTCCCTGTTCTCCCCTTCCCCCAGCCCCTGGCAACCACTAATCTACATTCTGTCCCTATAGATTTGCCTCCTCTGGACACTTCATAGAAATGGAATCATACATTGTGTAGCCTTTTGTGATTGGCTTCTTTTACTTGGCCTGATGTTTTCAAGTTTCATCCATGGTTTAGCATGGATCAGTATTTCATTTCTTCTTATTGCTAAATGGTATTCCATTATATGGGCATACCACATTTTACTTACCCATTCAATTGTCAGTGGATATCTGACTTATATCTATTTTTGGCTATTGTGAATGACACTCTTATGAACATTCATGTATAGATTCTTCATGTGAACATATATTTTCAGTTCTCTTGATTATATACATAGGAGTAGAACTGCTGGGGAGAAAGGCAATTTTTAATTTAGAAATCTCTCCATTAGTAACTATTATGTTAAAAGTCATCTTATTAATAGTGTGTGTCTGGCATGGCTGGTACTGCTGGGCCCTGCACCGACCTTCCAGCCCTGACTCCCAGCTATGTTGTGAACCAGCAGGTGAACCACAGAAAATCGAATTGTACTAAATGTTCAGTCTCTTCCAATGGGGTCATACTTACATTGAATTCACTGTGATTTACTCTTTTGCTACTGCACTTGGAACACAGACAGTGTTCACGGCAAGCTGGAACTACAGAGTGGAAACAGAGGTTCCCTGTTCCCATTCGCCAACTCTCAAAGCGTGGATGGAGCCAACTTCGGATCACTCCAAGGCCTTTGCTCGCTTAGTTTCTTGCCATCCTTCTTCCTTTTGGCCCTTTCGCTTTTCATTAGTGCCACTCAGTGAGCTAAGAGACCTGAAGCACGGATCACTCTGCCAAAGTATTTGTATAGTCATTGGGTGAAAAGGCCTTTAGATACGTGTGTCATCAAGGTTTTTATGTGCCTTGTAAATTGTGTTGTTTTTCCTGGAACTGTGAAGAAGTCGCAGTATGCTTCTTCAAATGTATTCTTAGCTTCTGTATTGTGCTACTAGAGGTATTATCAAGGATGGTAAAAAGAACTTACAGTATTGGAGGAAAATTGTTTAAGTGTATAAATCATATCATGTCATGTTTTTAAAGTAAGGCCACTTAGTGAGAATAAGAACCATCAGAAAGATTTTTGTAAATTGACCATATTGTAATCATAAGAGTAACTTTCTACATAGATGCTGTGGTTACCATGTGGCAAAGTGAATGTTACCTTAGAGTTGAAATCCTAGGATTCATAAATTTGTCAGAAGTCTGATTTTTAATAAGCCAAAGCCATTTGAACTGTGCCGACTCTACCAATTTTCTTAATGGCACGTATATTCGAGAAGGAAGTTATAAAGAGTGGGTAGTGAGGGGTCCTGTTTGACTTTTAAGGAGAACATTGTTTCCTCAGAGAAGAATAAAATATGGACTCCCTTTTAAGCAAAAGAGTTTTCATTTTTATTGTCCAGATTTCTTAAGACCCCAATAAAGCATTAGCCCTACCGTATCCAGCATTCCCCATTTATTCTTCATGGACTCTCTTCCACAGAATGAAATTGGTTGATTCACAGGCTGGCTGGAGGCTTTGAATAGAGGGCTTTGGGAGAATGTTTAGGATGTGTTCCAGCAAGCCATCAAGACTGTTGACGGGTGGCCAAGCCAAGGAAAGAGCGTTAGTGCTAACAACAGCTTACACTCACATAGCTCTTAATCATATGTCAGGTAATGCCGTCAACATGTATCGGTCTGTGTGATTCTCATGGCAATCCTATGAGGTCAATCAGTTTTTATCCTTAATTTAGCTGAGGGGACTCAGACACAAGCAAGTTAAGAAACTTGTAAAAGGTCATAGAGCCATGATTTGAATGTAGGTGGTCTGGTTCCAGAGTCAGTATGCCTGACCACTAAGTGTTCCTGGGCAGATTGGAAACATGGAAAGCTCTCATGCCTGCCTCTGGCCAGAGCTCTGGAGGGAGGAGGGAGGGCACAGGGCTCAGCGCCCTGCCAGCACTTTGCCCAAATGAACTGGTGAACTGGGGCATCGTCTCAGCCTTTCACTACTTGGATAGTTTCAGAGAGCAAAGGAAGCGTTAGTTATGTGGAAGCATTAGTTATATGGCTCAGCAGGGTATAAATCTTGCTTATCTTTACGATATACCTTTTATTCTTTTTTTTAAAAAACAGAGAATGAGTGCTCTATAATACAATATTGTCTTTTATGATAGCTGGTTTGCGGAAACTGGAAAAGAGTCAAATTAAGAGGAATCAAAGTCTGAAGATGAAAAAGTGAAGTCACAAGAGCATAGCAAAGTGAGAAGAATGTAATTTTTATGTCCATTTAACCCCTGATGTGGCCTTTCATCTCCGGTACTTAAAATGTACAGAAAACAACTAACTTTAGCACAAGCAAACAAACTGCTACCACATGGCTTTTCATTTCTGCTTTTAGAAGTCGCACAGATGTCAGATGAAGATAAATAAATATTGTTAACAGACTCTGGAAGCATAGTGTGCTTTGAGAGAGTGTGTCAAGATGTGAACCAGGGCTTACGGCCTCACAGCAAGTGAAGGTCTTCTTAAGGACAAGATGAGGTTTTAGAATTTTGGAGAATGCTTCCTTGAAGAAAAGAGCATGGCCCAAAATGTTTCTACCCTTAGGTCTCTTCTTAAGTAGAGAAAGACGAAGAATCTGTTTATAAAATGGGTATTGAGTGGTAGGTTAGAGGTGAATTCAGCCAATGGAACAGTAGAGTTTTATTTACCAATTGAAACCAGCCCATTGAGGCAGGCACCAAACATCCTAATACATAGCAGAGTGCCTGTTACCTAATAACAAGAAAAACAGAAAAAAATAATAGCTGCCATTTATTAACACCATGTGCCCTATGCATTATTATCCCCTCCATTTTGCAAAAGAATGCACTAAGTCTTAGAGGGTCTAGTTAGTAGCCAAATATCACACAAGTCATTTAACTACAAAGTCTGCCTTCTTACCCGCTGCAGCCCATTGTGGCTCACCTGAAGGTTTTGGCTAAAGGTATTGAACTATCTTCTGTGGTTCATGCGGGGAATCCTTGCCAGCTTCCTGAATTACAAACATGAAAAAGTGGTATCTAGGATGAAGGCAGAGTGATTTGGTTTTTGTACCTTAGTCTGGCTGTGAAGTGATAAGGGTCTGAATCAATATTTTAGGTTAGAACCGAAAGGAGAGGAGAGATCCAAAACTTCCTGAGAAGGGACAGATAATTTGGAGCCATGGGTACTGATTGGTTATGGGGATTAGGAAAAGGAAGGAGTCCGAGATGAATCTGAGGTCCCCAGAGTCCTGACAGAAGGATTTCTGGCATTGAGTAGAATTAGGGGAATCAGGGGCTAAAGCCGGTTTACAAAGACTTCCAGCATGAGATGCGGGCTGGGCATGGATGTACCGTATACACCACGGAGTGGGAAGTATGGCAGTTCTTTCCCTGCTGTCAGAGCCATCGTCTCACTACATAGAAGCTAAAAATTCTGGTTCCTTACTCTCCTAGACTTCCTTGCATGTGTCTCTGGTGATGAGACACATGGGGTTTCTAAGAAAGATTTTTTTCTTTAATGATAAGAAATCTAGTAAGAAAAATGCTTTCTGCTTTGATTTGCAAATCAAGTTTATCAAACAGGGAGCTGCTGCAGCCATCTTGTAGTCTTGAGGCACAGGCCAAGTAAACAGGTGGGAAGTTGATGTAGATACCCGACACTGGGGAGCTCCTGAAACCACCCTGGGATGGTACATCTCTTGATGTCTCACGTGGGAAAAAAACAAACTCCAAACTCTCATTGTTCAAGTCATTTTTAGATGGATATCCTGTTATTTATGGTCAGAGCTGTAAATATTGGGTTGACAAAAAAATTATTCCTTCGGTTTTTTCTGTAAGATGGCTCTAATAGTGCTTCATTGACTTTAACTTCATTTGAAACAATTTTGTTAGATTGTACTGTGACAATTGTCATATCAGCATGCATTTAAAAAACTTTCAAAATTGGTGAATTTTTGTGCAGCCAATTTAATATTGAAGGTGGAAGAAAAGATGCAACATTTCCTGCATATTATGCTTTATTATTTCAAAACAGGTAAAAACACAACTGAATGCAAAAAAAAATTGTGCGGTGTATAGAGAAGGCGCTGTGACTGATCAAATGTGTCAAAAGTGGTTTGCAAAGCTTCATGCTGGAGACTTCTCACTGGAGATGCTCCATGGTTGGGTAGACCAGTTGAAGTTGATAGTAATCTAATCCAGACATTAATTGAGAACAATCATTGTTATGCCACGCAGGAGATAGCTGACATACTCAAAATATCCAAACCAATAAAATTATTGGTGAAAATGGAAAATGTATTTTATTTTATGCAAAAAAACTGTACGTCCTTTTTGGTCAACTTGATACATCCAAATTGATGGACTTCACATATGTCCTAGGTTATCTTGGAATCCAAGCCTGGCTATATTTTCTTTTCTAAACATTAATTTTGGAAAAACACCACATGGGGAGTGATCATCAGAACTGTCCCCTGAAACCTCCAAAACAGTAGGTGTTCCTAAAAAGGAGAGTATAATGTGGATACTATTTCTGGAAAGAGAGGGCTCTTTAACAAAAGTCTCTCAAGGCCAAACAGCCTGGCCCAGATCCTAGGCCCAGTTTGCTGCTAGGTGAGAGTCCCTGGCAGGCTGCAGTGCTGCAGCGTGCTTTTCAAATAACAACAGGTTTCCTCAGTGAACTCCAGCATTCCCATCGCTCCTGGATGCAGACCAGGCACAGGAGGCCTTTTCTTCTTTTGGAGCTGCTGCTCTTCCATTTGCTTCCTCACACCTTCCATTCATTTGCTGGCGTCTGCTGGCAGGGAGGCGCGTTTAGCCCAGTGATGGATGTGCTCTGACAAGAGTTAGCCTGCTTTGTGGAGCTTTGGACTTGCAGCAAGTTTGCCTTCTGACGGTCTGAATGACTGATTGATTGAAAAGTAATTGCAGAGTTTCAAAACGGGATGTTACAAAAGCCAACACTTTCACTCTTTGAAGTCTTCGTTTTATACTTTTTAAGTTTACAAAATTAATTTAGAATGTAGTACCCGCCTGGCTGCTGAAGTTTGGTCTGTTACACATCCAGTTTATGGTAAGAAAACTGTTGTGAGAGAGAAAGGGAAAAACAAATAAACAAAAATAACACCATGATACATAGACTCTGTTCCTGATGCTGCATTAATAAGTGCCACTCAGGGAAAATCATTTCATGTTTTGGAGATTCCATATTTGTCTGTGAAGATGTTTGCTTAAATTATGTGTAAGATCCTGTCCCCCTGAGCTTAGAGTCGTGGCTACTGTGGCCTAGATTCCAGTGTTCTAAGGGAGAGTGGGGACAGTGTGGGTCTTGCGGACACTGTCTCTGAGACAGCGCGCCTGGAGACAGTAAGAATTGTGCTAAAGGTACAGTCTCAGTAAAATCTGATTCTGATCATGGGATTCCGCGTGCAGATGCCAGGTGAAATACAGGACACCTAAGTAAATTGGAATTTTAGGTAAATGTGAATTTTATTTTTCAGTGTAAGTATGTCCCAAATGTTGCATGAGGTAGACTTATACTAAAAAACTATTCATTATCTATGTGAAATTCAAATTTAACGGAGAATCCTACATGTGCATTTGCTAAATCCGACAATCCTAATTCTAGGGCAGGAAGTGATGACGACGGCATCTGCCTCCGTTGCTTGAGGAAAGGTGCAGGAAGAGCAAAGGCTGGAGTTTCTGTAGGTTCGACAGATCTGATGTCCCAGCAGGGGGCTGGGGAGGGGGGTTAGCCAAAGGCGAGGGGAGTGAAAAAACTGAGGTCTAGATCAGAAACCGGATGAGAAGAGAGCCCTCGCTCACCTTTCTCGTTCTTCACTTACGCTTGAACATTTCTTCTACCCCATTTGCCTTTCCACCCTTAATTGGCTTGAACGTGAAATGAAAATATTAATTTTCTATTATAGGCTGCCGTTATTTATGGTTCTTGTTTTGAATTTTGAAATGACTGGTTTGGCCCTTGTTTATTTTTCTTTCTCCATGCTCTCTGTCCCCTCCCAAATTAGATTGATTTCTGCTGGTGTGTGACCTAGATTGATTTCCGCCTCCCCCCCCATTAGCTATTTCTTAATAGAAAAATGATTGCCAAATCTCTCAAACTCTTTCCTGAATTTCTAGCCCTCTTCAGATTTAATTTATGCGCATCATTCAGTTGTTTGTAAACTCTTGACCCACATTACATGTCTTTAAAGAAGCAGAAAGCCTGAGTCTTTACAGCAAAGAGAGGGACAAAATTGCTCGTGGGTTTTCGCCGGGTGTGTGGCTGGCTGCCTGCAGGACTTCAGGGGCAGAATCAACATTGCGTACCACTAGGTTTGTTCCAGTTTGTCAAACAAGATCACTTAACACCTCTGGGTTGGGCAACTGAGCTTCCCCGTTGTGTAAGAGGACTGCCAAGCTGGAGGAATGGAGGAGACCTCTCCCAGATGGTAAGCATTTCAGGTCACAGCACCCTATGTTAAAAGTAGCAAGGAAACGAACGAGAAAAAGACAGAGCATGCTGATACCAACACACACGTGATGCAGGATGTGGCTGAGGTAGGTGCCTAATGATAAGCGGATGTTCCCACCCCCAACCCCCAAATATTGGCAGCTCGAGAGCAGCCACGAGTCCTGGCTTTTTATTTTATTCTATTTTTAAAATTAATGTATTTTTCTAATCCTCACCTGAGGATCTGTTTTTGTATTGGTGAGAGAGAGAAAGAGAGGAACATCAATGTGAAAGAGAAACATCGATCGGTTGTCTCCCTTATGCGCCTGTACGTGGCGAGCAAATCTGTAACCTAGGTATGTGCCCTGGCTGGTATCGAACCTGCAACCTTTCGGTGTATGGGATGATACTACAATCAACTGAGCCTCCTGGCCAGAGCAACCCTGGCTTTTTAGTTATTTATCCTGAGATTGAATAGCAGGAGAGGTGGTCTGTGGTGCTTTCTGTGTGGTACTCTCAGTGGTCCTCATCTTGTAGTCTTCGGTGCACAACATACCAGGTATAGAATTTGGCAAATGGAGTTCATTGGTCAAGGCCAGTTCTAAAGGTGCTGCCTAAGTCTGCCACCTATTCAATCTGATTCAAAGGGGAAGGCTCTTTAAAAAAACAAAAGATAAACAAAAAAACTCCTTCCTACCTGACCTGAAATTCCTGCTAATAAGCCACTAATGAGCCCCAAACATTTATTCAGAACAAATTTCCTACATAAAGGAAGGCACCAGGGATACTGAGAAGAATGAATGGCCCCCATCATCTGGGAGCTGCTAAAATAAATTAAGCTGATGATTAAACTACAGTGTAATGAGCGGTGAGGTGAGAGTTCACACTAGGTTTGGAGGGTGTTGGGGAGCAATACTAAGAAGTTCAGCAGTGAGAGGAAGACTAGAGTAGGGAAGGCTGTGGGCTTGGGGGTTGTAAGAGCTGCTGTTGGTGCCATGCTCAGGTCCCCTTGACTGGACTGGTGTCCCCCACCCTGGGCTGCTATGAGTATTGGCTGTAAGGCTCTCCACTGCACTATCCCATGGACAGTTGCCCTCTGCCGTGATGAACCCTTCCCCAGGGATGGCCTATAGTCAATGAATAATTGATAAAAGAGCCTA
>PVKM010025242.1:0-20107 GCA_004027735.1 Carollia perspicillata
GTCATCCCATTTTCTATTTCCATGTCTTTGGTTATATTTTGCTTGCTTGTTTGTTTTGTGCTTAGGTTCCTGTTAAAGGTGAGATCATGTGGTATTTGTCTTTCACCACCTGGCTTATTTCACTCAGCATAATGCTTTCCAGTTCCATCCATGCTGTTGCAAAGGGCAGGAGCTCCTTCTTTCTTTCTGCCACATAGAATTCCATTGTGTCAATGTACCATAGTTTTTTGATCCATTCATTTACTGATAAACACCTAGGTTGCTTCCAACACTTGGCTATTGTAAATTGTGCTGCTATGAACATTGGGGTGCATAGGTTCTTTTGGATTGGTGTCTCAGGGTTCTTGGGATATAATCCTAGCAGTGCAATTGCTGGGTCAAAAGGCAGTTCCATTTTTAGTTTTCTGAGAAAATTCCATACTGTTTTCCATAGTGGTTGTACCAGTCTGCACTCCCACCAACAGTGAATTAGGGTTCCCTTTTCTCCACAACCTCTCCAACACTTGTTGTTTGTTGCTTTGCTTATGATGGCCATTCTTACCAGTGTAAAGTGGTATCTCATTGTGGTTCTAATTTGCATTTCTCTTATGGCTAGCGATATTGAGTAACATATTTTAATGTGATATTTTACTATATTTCCCTTAGAAATATAGTAAACTATATAGGGGAGGTAGAAAAAATGTTATTTAAAGAGGTTAATTATATCTCTGAGAAAGTGAGATGGTGAGGCCTTGTATGTATTGTCTAAGCCCAAGAAAAATATGGTTATGCTACCCTTTAAAATAAGCTATTTGGAATTTGGGGCCTGCTCAGAGAAGGAAAATATTCATTAAGAAAGGAAGCAGAGATGACTTCAGACATCGTCAGTGGGTGCTGTGAAGAAAATGGCATCTAACAAAACAATTCCCAGTATAGAGAGAAATTTATCATTTCCATTTTCTTTACTATTTGGCAATTAGAAAGCAATCGTATCTAGATGCCGGAATGCTTTGTGTGAATGGTGTTTTTTGTTTGTTTGTTTTGTTTTTTGTTTTTGTTTTTTGGAGGAGGAGGGAAGGAGAATGAGGTAAAAGAAAGTAATTTTAAAGACAGTAATTTTGAAGAGTGAATTTCACAGAGAGTCATGTTATGAACTGATATATATTCCACCTCCAAATTAGTATGTCAAAGTTCTAAACCCCAATATGTCTGTATTTGGAGATAGGGCCTTTAAAGAGGTAATTAAATTTAAATGAGTTCATCGGGATGGGGCCTTAATCCAATAGTACTAACACTTTTATAAGAGAAAGAGACATCAGAGATCTTTGTTTCTCTGCTTTTGTCTCTCTGCACGCACACCAAGGAGAAGTCGCGTGCAAGAAGCTGATCATCTTCAAATTTGGAAGAGAAGCCTCACCCCAAACCAACCACACAGACACCTTGTTCTTAGACTTCCAGTCTCCATAACTGTGGTAAAATGAATGCTGTTTAAGCCACCCTTTCTGTGGTACTTCATTTTGGTTGCCCTACAAGACTGATAAACGTCAGTAGTTTGAAGCATCCTACAGTGATCTAACAACCATTTCTATAAAAGGGAGATCAACAGTTTGGGGAAAACGAAAAATTAAACCAGAGGTCATTTTGAGAGCAAGTTCATAAGAACCTAAAGAAACTTCAAGAAGGCATTAGACTTCCCCAAAAGAGCAGTATGGATAATTTGAACCAATTTAATTTAATACACAAAATTAAATAGGACATCTTATACCTAGAATTTATTTTAAATGATTTATTTGAGAAAAACCCTGACTTCTTCTGTTAAAGTTCCTTGAAGAATGACTGTAGCATTAGGTTTCCTGGAACAGTATGATTTGTTTGTTTTGTTTGTATTTTACTTTTTCTGCTCCAAAAAAATCTCTATATAGTACCTATTATGCTTGTTTTTTATATCTTGAATCACAATAGTAATACCCATAGACTTGTTTTTATATTCATTTCATCTTTCAATATGGAGTCTCTCTGTTCATTCAATTTGATGTAAATGTTGAGAGGAAGGATTTTCAGAGTTAGCTGCTTTCCATTTAATGAATTTCACTGTCTATGATATGAAAACAAGGTCTCTTTTACCTCAATCAATCACATGATTAGATGCAAAAATATAATCATAGTTTTTAAATAGTGAATACCCATAGAGGATTATGGGTGATCATAGTTTATAATTTCAGGTTATAAAGAGATTAGCAAATGCTTTTTCTGTGTGGCACAGCAAACTAAAAAATATCTTCATTAAGATTGGCTAATAAAATCATTTGACAGAGTGTGGAATTGGCGAAAGGTTTTGCCAAACTTAAAATCAGAAATCTGCGTTCCCACCAACAGTGTGCTAGGGTTCCCTTTTCTCCACACGCTCGCCAGCATTTGTTGTGCTGGTGCAGCCACTGTAGAAAACAGTATAGAATTAACAAAAAATTAATGTTGGAACTGCCTTTTGACCCAGCAATTCCTGTGCTGGGAGTAGAGCCCAAGAATCCCTAATCACCAATTCAAAAGAATTTATGCACCCCTACACTCATAGCAGTTCTATTTACAAGAGCCAAACGCTGAAAATAGCCTGAGTGCCCATCGGTAAATGAGTGTGTCAAAAATCTATCGTACATTTAACAACAACAACATGAGAGCAATGTGCGGATTATGTGTGTTTGAAATAAGGTAAATAAATGATGAGGCATTCCATGAAATCTAAAATCCAGCTGATCCGGCCCTGTCTAGGTAGCTCAGTTGGTCACAGCGTCGTCCTCGTACATTAAGGTTGTAGGTTTTGTATTGCCTTATGCCCCCAGTCAGGGCAAACAAACATTGACTGAAGAACGCCTAAATAAGCGGAACAACAAATCGATGTTTCTCACTCTCCTCCTACATTTCTCTCTCAAAATCATTAAATCTATAAAAAAAAATTTAAAAACTATGGTACATTTACACAATGGAAAACTATACAGCAGAAAGAAAGAAGGAGCTCCTATCCTTCGTGACAGCAGGGATGGAACTGGAGAGTGTTATGCTAAGTGAAACAAGCCAATGGGTGAAAGACAAATACCATATGATCTCACCTATAAGTGGAACCTAATGAACAAAATAAACTAATGAGCAACATAGAACCAGATGTATGGAAATATGGAACAAACTGACAGTGACTAGAGAGGAGGGGAGAAGGGGATAATGGTGGAAAGAAAGGAAAGGGACTCGTCAAAGAACATGTATGAGTGACCCATGGACATGGACAAAGGTGTGGGAATTGACTGTGGGAGTTGGGGGTGGGCTGGGCAGAGGAGGTCAAAGGGGAAAAATCAGGACAACCATAATAGAATAACAATAAAAAAATTTAAAATACCAGACACCTGACTAAAATCCTATTTAATGAAAGTGAAAATGCTATATTTTTATTGTTACATACTATTTTAAATAATAAAATATTTAAGTCAGTATATTCACTCATTATCCCTTCATAGAGTAAGCAAAATTAATCTTTGTGACATTTCTACTTCCATGTGCATATAAAGCTTAAATACTATTGTCTAAAGAATTGTATGTTAAAGACTAACATATCTAAAGTAATTACTATCCATATTGTTAAAATGCACACAAATATAATTTCTATATCTACATGTAGTTTTATTAGATGAATAAACCAGGAATAATTTAAATATTCCTTTATTTGCTCTATTATAAATAATAATGCAGCTAACATATTTACGATGCTTCCCTTAGACTCAAATGACTTTTTATGTGTTGATAGTTCTTTTCATGCAAAAATATATTTAATGCTTCTCTTCATTCTTCCTAATATAAAACTAATAATATCAACAATGACACAAAGTTAGCTGTGTTGATTCTATTGTGTGTTGAATTTATTGTTTTGATTTTTTAATTGATTCTTGTCCAGGATACTATTGTGCAAACAGAGTAGTTACAAGTACCCTAAATTTAAGTGATCTTATGTAGGTTATTTTGGATAAAGAGCTATGAGGAAAATAAAGGCCATCGATAATGAGCTACCTTCTCTAATTTTATTTCCAACATTAATGAAAATGAGCAGTTTTAAAAATGTTTGTAATTTCTTATAGTGTTGTTCTTATAATGTACTAAAAGTCAAACTGTATTGTGTTATTAATAATAATTACCAGGGAGATAGATTGATAAGAATCCTAAACTAAATAAGAATGTATGTTAAATAAACAACACTTTTTTAGATTTATATAGAAAGTATTTCACTGAAATTGCCATAAACTTAAAATTGTGAACAAAATCCTCATTGCATGTTTACCTTTATGTATTTTTAATGGCATTTTCAACAGATGTTAATTAAAAGAAATGTGATGTGTGCATTTATAGGTATATATCTCAAATAAGAGTTACAAAGGATATAAAAATAAAAAACTAAAGATATACACGAATAGCATTTCAAAAATTATTTATGCTTATCTAACTAGGGTAGAAATACATCAGGATACATAAAATAGCATGCACAAAATGAATCTCAAGAGGCATTTTCTGTATCAATAAGTGCCGGCAAGGCATATAAAATCATTTCATGAATCCTAAAAGGAGGAATAAGAAGAATGCCATTTATAGTTTGCCTTGTAGTTCTTTGCATCTCTTTTTAAAGCAATTCATCTGCTTCGAACAAAATCATATTCACCAATAAATGATACAAGCTTCATAAATAAAATATTAAAAATAACATTACAATGGATATCTTGGAAGTTTCTTCATCTCATTTTTTCTTCATCTCATTTTTTTCCTTTATTATAAAGCAAAAAAAATCACAAATTAAAGAGCATGTATAATAACTTTAAATATCTTTTTTGGGAGAGTTGTTTCTTGATTCATAACATGCAGACATTTGAGCTTCTTTAAATCTAGATTAAATTTTGGAAGAGATTTTCAATACTAAAAAAAATCCCTCAAATTGCTTGTCAACTACATTTAAGTAAAAAATGATTTTAAAGCTTCCATTTTGTGCCAGCTGACCCTGCTTGAATATCTACATTTCATGCTGTGTAAATAGAACCTCTTTTGTACTATTTTCCTCAACATTTTCTGCATTAGTCCAATATGGAATCCTAGCAACAAGCCACTTTGCTATGGGCTATTTCTCTTTTTTGAGCAAATAGCTTTTAATTGTCAGATAGCAGAGATTCAGAAGTGAATGTTACAGACGCTTTGACATCAGAACATTTAGTGACCTGTATCATTATTTTCTCTCTCCAGAATCTTAATAAAACCTTCCTTTTAAATCACTGAAGCATACATTTAAATAATTCAATTTTTTTAATTTAAAAAATACGTGTAAGTAGTATGTAAATATATTGTGGCAAAAAAAAAAAATCAAGCAATACTAAGCAAAACTACGAGATGGTCCATCCAAGCTCAGGCTCCTAATAGATACACACTCCCTGTTTCCAGACCCAACCACAGATCACTAACAATTCGGTTTGTGTTAACTTGGTCCTTCCTCTATACATTTAATAAACGTGATTATGCACACATATCTCTTCAAGTACACATTTTATTTATTTAAAATATTGTATCATTTTATATGAATTCTAATATGATGTATTTTTTCACTTAATATGTCTTTGAGATATTTTCATATCAGTAGTACTTGGCATAAATATATATTCAATAATTGTTATTTATAATTTGGTTATTGTTATGCAATTTTTAAAATGGGGGTACACTTGTATAAACTTCTGTTTCTCTATTCTATATTTTTCCAAAGTGGATTAAAACTGCATTAGCAATAGTGATATAATTTTTAAGATTATTAATGTGTTTACCCTTTGGTATTTCTGACTACAAAATATTTACTTCAGTTAGTCTGAGGATGTTTTGTGAATGGAAGATTAGAAAATGTCCTAGGATATTAGTAGAAAAAATTCTAACCTTCAAAAGTAGGATTATGTAGTAAACACAAGAACATTGAAAGCAAGGTATTTTCTTGAGAGAAGATTTTCCAGTTATTTTAATACCCAGGTGACATTCTCATGGTCAAGGGAGTGGGACCACACCTGCAGAGCTGCTTTGTAAAGTAGATGAGGTGACCCTTTCATCTTCAGCAATTGTGCCTTGAAGGCATGGTGTTTCGCAGTAAAATGGTGCAATATGGAAGACATAATGGGAAAACCAAACATCTCTCCAGATCTAGGAATTGTAGAGTCACTGAGCCTGATCAGGTTGCTGAGAGTGAGGTTGTTAGAGTAGAGCTGCAGAGGGGACATTAATATGGTACAAGTAAGTAGAAACAAGGTTTTTGTCGGCAAGTGTTCAGGTAATAGGAGGTCCTAAAAGTTAGTGTCTTAGTGTTTCTTAGACACCTTTCGTTCTTTGGAGGAATGGAATTGAACCAGAAATCATCTTGAAGCTTGTCAAAGGAAAGCATGCCGACAGGGTCGTGGTTGCTTTGCACTGAGGGCTGTATTATAGACTGCCTGGTTGGGACCAAATAACAACAAGTCATAGCCCAATCTTGCTGAAGTCAACAGTGCTGCAAGGGGCCAGGAGGCCACTGAGCCAACTAGGAACTCTCACCTAGTCTCTGACCAAGCGAGGATCATGTTACATCCTTGGCAAATTACAGTCCTAAATGCAACAGTGCAAGCAGAGGGAATAGGAGAGATATTCCCCATAGCACACAGGTAGAATTAGATAGTAAAAGACTTTTGTATTGGGGTTTTTCTCCTAGATATCATTTATTCTTTTTTTTTTATTTTGTTTAAAGTGATTTCCTTGAAAACAGAGAGAAATAAGAAGAAATGGAGACAGCAATTTTTAATCTAAAAGTGACTGTACACCCTAGCTGGTATGGCTCAGTGGATTGAGTGCTGGCCTGAGAACCAAAGTGTCACTGGTTGGATTCCTAGTCAGGGCACATGCCTGGTTTGTGGGCCAGGTCCCCAGTAGGGGGTGTGCAAGGGGCAACCACACATTGATGTTTCTCTCCCTCTGTTTCTCTGGCCCTTCCCCTCTCTGTAAGAATAAATAGAATAAATAAATAAAATCTTTTTTAAAAAGTGACTGTACAGGTTAAAAGTTTTCTTTTAAATTCAAATAATATAATAGGAATTTTATAATTAATCATATAATTATTGATTTATTAAAATTATCATACCATAATAGTATAATAATCATAATAATAAGATTTAAATAGTAATACATTTTCTGTTAATAATTATTCTGAAGACAGTTTTAGCCAGGTGGATATTTAGTTAACTTTTCCTGGTAGCCCGCAAGATAAAGGCTAAAGGAAAAGGTCAAATTATTGGAAAAAAACAGTGTTAAAGTTTCTTTGTACATCCAAATTGTAGTAAACATCACTGTAGCCAAGAAGCTTTTTCCTTTTTTTAAGTTTGCTAAGAAGTGCTTATTGTTGTTTTTCTTATTGTTATTTCTTTTTATTTTATTTTTTTTTTTATTCAGGCACGGGTTTTGGGTTTTACAAATGCTTTTGTTTTAGTGTGGCTGGTGATAGAACAGATTTTGTTTTTACTGACCACCTTATATGTATTTGCCAACATTTCCTCAGTGTGATTCACTAACTACAACTCAGGAATATATCAACCCAGTGTTCCATGAAGAAGAGGTTCCAAGGAGAGAGAAGCTAAAAAGGATGGTGAATAAGAACATTACATTTGAAGGAAAATTGGTTTTCCTTGAGCATTCAGACTTCCATGACTTCAGTTCATTCAGGACTTACTGACTTGACTAGAAATCTGTGACTGTTCCAGCAGCAGACATCGCTGACCTCTGTCTTTCTCAGCCCCATCCCCGAGGGCTTTCAAAGTAGTCTTTGTTGAATGGATATGCCGTGGCTCAATAAAAATCACAGTAATCTTCCCAATTCTATATAAATTAAAATGATATAGTATAGGTTATAAATATGTTATGTGTGTGTGTGTGTGTGTGTGTGTATACAGGAATGGTCAAAAGGAGATTTACAGTTGTGAGTATGTGAAACAGTTTATTTCTGTATTATCATTCATTCTTTTATTATATAATTTTTTCATACAAACAACTAGAAACCTACTTTTGCCCCACCGCCCCTGCACACACACACACACACACACACATATGAGGTCTGTGTGGAAAAAGTCCAGCCATTGTTAATATCACCAGAATGGTTTGTGCAATGTCAATATAACCTGGCAGCCAAGGAGAGAGGACTGGAATGTTCACGTGTGAACAATGACGACTTTACTAGTCCGTGGTGGCAGTAGAAACTGTTGAGTGAGCACACGTCTGTGTGGCTGTCACATTCAAAATGACTGAGCAAGTCGAACAATGAATCTGCATCAAATTTTGCATTAAGCTTGACCATTCCTCTGCAGAGACTATTTGGATGATTCGGAAGGCTGCAGTCATGGGCAACTGGTGGATGGCAGCTTCATCACAACAGTGTGCCCACTCATGCATCACATCTCCTGTAGAGGTTTTTGGTGAAACATCATATCATCCAGCTGACTCAGACCCCCTGCAGCTGAGATTTGGTGCCCTGTGACTTTTGGTTTTTCCAAAACAAAAATCGCCTTTGAAAGGGAAAAGATTTTAGACAGTCCATGAGACCAGGAAAATACAACGAGGCAGCTGATGGAGACTGGGAAAACTGTGAGGAACCAAGGTGCCTATTTTGAAAGGAATCATGGTGTCATTGTCCTGTGTGCAATGTTTCTTGTATCTTGTATCTTCTTCAATAAATATAAATGTCTCTATTTTTCATATGGCGTGGCTGGATACTTTATGGACAGACTATATAAAACCAGTTTCATAGACTACATTGTTTTACAGCTATAGTCTTCAAAATTTTAAAGACTAAATAACCCTATAGTAGTAAACTAACCAAGATGTTTTTAAATTTAATAAAGCCTATAATACTGATGATATCAAAATTGAGCAAGAAAAAAACAGGAAAATTATTGTAACTAATTTTATTTGGGGTTCTAGGTGTAATAAAACAGTTTCCATCATTGTCTTTCTTCAAATGTCAACTCAACATTGTAAACATATTTTAAAATAATAATACTAATTAATGTTTATTGAGTCTACCTGGCTGGATGCACTTTATCAAATTAATCCACACCTGTATAAGGCAAAGATTTTATTAGCTCATTTTACAGATGTGGAGATACAAACATTTCAAGCTTTAGTTTTTATAAAACAATACTACATATTTAAATTAAGCAAACAATACCAACTAAAAATCCAAAAGTTTTCTTTCACAGTTGTTGAATCAAAAACAACAGTGGAAGTATAGAATTAGAAGATATATGATGTGGTGACACTAAATATGAAATACATGATACGTATTTATAGGCCAGCACCAGGCTCTTTGATTACTGTGGCCTGCTAGTATAGTTTGCTATCAGGTAGTGTGATTCCTCCAACTTTGTTCTTCTTTCTCAAGGTTTCTGTTGCTATTTGGGGCCTTTTGTGGTTCCATATAAATTTTTAAAGTATTTGTTCTAGTTCTGTGAAATACATCATTGGAATCTTGATGGGAATTGCATTGAATTTATGGATTGCTTTGTATAGTATGGACATTTCAATTACATTAATGCTTCCTGTCCATGACCATGGTATATGCTTCCAATTATTTGTATCTTCTCCAGTTTCTTCCTTCAGGGTCTTACAATTTTCTGAGTACAGGTCTTTTACATCCTTGGTTAGGTTTATTCCTAGGTATTTTATTTTTTTCAAAGCACTTGTAAATGGGATTGTTTCCTTAAATTTCCTTTTCTGTTAGTTCATTATTGCCATACAAAAATACAACTGGTTTCTGGATATTAATTTTGTGTCCTGCTACTTTGCTGAATTCATTTATCAGATTCACATAGAATCATAGTTTGTTATAATCAATACTATTGTGTTGAATGTATTTGAAAGATGCTATATTAACTTATATATGAACATAATATAAACTGTTGTGGATCTATGTGATTTTATGAAAATATTTTAGAAATGAGAAAAATAAATTATTAAAGAGGTGTTAACTGTTTTATAAATGACAAAAGCTGAGTCTGTAGAGAGGATACTATAAACTAAGAAAGCCAATTTAGATAATGACTAAAATATTTTTAGAGGAGCATAATAGCTATTATTTCCTTTGCGATAATATAAGGCATTAAAGAAACTTTAAATTGGGTAAAATACATAGAAAACTACTTTAGCCACTGAGTTATTTTGAAAAATTTATCACCACTATTTTTATTAATTTTACTGAAAAAGAATTGAATATAAAACATTTAAAAAGGAAATATTCATTTTTCTAAATATGTGTCTTTCTTTGCACCACAGATGATAACCATGGTTGTTAAAATTTTCCATCAAAACACCACTGATACTTGGCACATTGTTGATATTTTTTGAATAACTATGTTTTATCTGAACTATTGAGACAAATCATGTCATCTGCTCCATGGTTAATAGCATTCTTGTTACATTATATAATATATACTTATATTTTAAGGATATTCTGTAGAGTAAATTTGGCATTCAAGGATCAAATGCTATAAATTTATCCTCTGGTTTCTTATATCCATGAAATGATGTCTAAATGTCTGAGATAAGACATTCAGGATATTACAAATTTTATATAGGAAATAAATCCACTTAGACATAGATATTTGACCTTCACACTGTTTGTAAAATTTTTATTTTTCAATTATTGTTTATATTCAACATTATTTTATATTAGTTGTAAGTGTATAGCCATAACCATAAAGTATATGACTGACCAAGTGTTCCCCCTGGTGTTTCCAGTACCCACCTGGCACTGAAGTTATTACAATAATATTTACTATATTGTTTACACTGTACTTTATTTTCATTCTTGTGACTATTTTTAACTACTGATTTGTATTTGTTAATCCCATCAAATTTTTCACCCAGTCTCTTGTCACCCCTGTCCTCTGACAACCATCAGTATTTTTCAATTTTGTCTGTTCATTTTTTTGTGCTTTATAGTCCATATATTAGTCCATATATTAGTAAAATCATATTTAACTGAATTATTTCACTGAGCATAATACCATCTATCAGGGTGTCCAATCTGTGGCCCACAGGTTGCATGCAGCTCATGATGGTTATGAACGTGGCTCAACAAAAAATCATAAATTTACTTAAAGCATTATGAGATTTTTTTGTGATTATGTGTTGCAATGTATATAATGTGTGGCCATAGACAACTCTTCTTCTTCCAGTGTGGCCCAGAGACACCAAAAGGTTGGGCACACCTGCGTCTAGTTGTATCCATGCTGTAGCAGATAAGATTTCATTCTTTTTTATGGCCGAGTAATATTCCATTGCATATATGTAATGACTTTTTTAAAAAAGATTTTATTTATTTATTTTTAGAGAGAGGGGAAGAGAGAGAGAGAAAGAGTGTGAAAAATATCAATGCGTGATTGCCTCTCACGTGTCCCCTACTGGGGACCTGGCCTGCAACCCAGGCATGTGCCCTGACTGAGAATTGAACCAGCAACCCTTTGGTTCGCAGGCCAGCAATCAACTGAGTCACACCAGCTATATGTAACAACTTTTTTAACCACCCTTCTATTCATGGGCACATGGGTTGCTTCCATAGTTTGGCCACTATAAATAATGATGCAATGAACATAGGGGTTTATATATTCTTTTGAATTAATGTCTTGGGTTTCTTCAGATATTCCCAGAAGTGGATGGAATATCTGGGTCATACATAAGGCAGTTCCATTTTTAATTTTCTGAAGAATGTCCATACCATTTTCCATAGCGGCTGCACCAATCTGCATTCCCATCTGACCTTTACACTTTTATTGCAGTAATATAGTCAAAATAAAATGACCAAGATTTAATAATTCTAGCAATGTCAAGTTTGAGAGTGTTTTTCCTACTGTAATTTTCTTCTCAACTGTTACCAAAAGAATGCATTGTCATGGCTGCGTTAAAATTTTTGTTAAGAGGACACTTAAGGTGTAAAAGAGTATTCATTTAATCTATATTTACCTAACTACAGTAAGTTTAACCTTTTTGTGTATTTGCTTGTTACCTCTGCCAACTTATAAGTAGCTGAGGCATTGATTCAGGCCTTTATACTGACAAATGATGAAAATGAAGCAGAGAGCACCGATACCATTTAGAGCAGGAGAAAGAGCATAGTTGGAATATGTCTGTTTCAAGACCTTTGTTTAAGATATCAGACACTCCTTGGGTTTTACAATCATGAGGTCTATAACAAATTCATTGTATCATCACAATGAGGAATGATACATATAAAAAGGTCTTAGAAAGTTTTGGTTCATGAGCAGAGTTAATAGTCTAATCTGAAATGTCTCAACTTCTAAATGGTGTGTCTCTCCAAATTTTGTTATATTTTTAATCTTCTCCCACGGAGTGACGCTGCTGAAAGAGACCAGCTGCGGCAGCCACAGGCACCACGGTTTGGTTTGCCTGACTGGTTTGTTATTCACGGCTTTTGCAGACCTAGCAAGACCCTCCAGGAGTCACTATCAGACCTGAATCCACTTGAAAGCTCCTTTTTCTCTCTGGTTTGAAAAAAAAATTGACACAGCGAAGTCTTACTTTTTATCCACTTCAACTTCAAATTCACACCTCTAAGATCTGGGAAGTTGATTGAGCTTCATTAATCCTACTATGTTCTCTAGGTCATTTGTCTTGCCCAAGCTGTCTGATAAGACAAGGAGTAGTGTAGCCTTAGTTTAGGTGGCAGGGGATTAATAAAGCAAGGCGAGGAAAGCAAAATCCTTGCTTGCACCACACGTGTTTTACATGAAAATCCCAGAGGTCGACTATCTCTGATGAAACTGACATAGTTATTAAATTTCTTACCATTGGGTTATTTACAATCAAGGCAGAAGTAAGATTATTCATGAGTCATTAAATATCACAAGACAGCAAACAATTGGATGACTCTCTTAATTCCCAAAAGAAACCTTCCTTAAACTTGCCAATAAGTTATAGATTGATATGTTTTGAATTAAAATCACTCAGGGCATTTCGGGAGAAAAGGGAAAGGGGTCACAGGAACAAATATAAAGGACACATAGACAAAAACTAAGGGGGGTGGAAATGGGAGGGAGGAGGGGAGCACTGGGGGGTGGAATGGGATGGGAGTAAAGGACAGAAAACTGTACTTGAACAACAACTAAAATAAAATTAATAAAATTAATAAAATGAAATAAAATCACTCACTCTAAACATATACAGGTTCTAGTGTTCATTCTTCTTTGATGACCATCATAAAGATGGCTTGTTGCAAAAAGAGACTTGCAAATTATTTTGAATGACCTTGTTTATTATTTTAAATTTGGGTTTTAGTACCATTTCAATGGTACTAAACCGTTAAAATGGTACTTAACCATTTCAATTATTTCCCAATAATTTTCAATATTTTACAAAAGGTATAGAAAATAGTAAAAGGTATTTAATAAATATGGAAAATATTAAAAATTTTTATAAAGTAACTGTTTAAACTGTGGATTATTGAAGGAACATAGTAGTTCTATTTTAGACATGAATGTCACTAGGAAATGTTCAACAAGTAGAAATAAAATATTTGTTGGTTATAGTTAAACAGGGGTGCTATATTATCACTCAAATGATCTCCACGTAACCTTTGGTGTTTTTTTTTTAATGAAGTGATTAAGTTTGTCTGTCTAGACATACTCAATTTTGTTATATTGATAATTAAAATCTCTGAATCAAATAGGAAAATAATATTTTCTTATATCTATCAAACATTAGGAATGAAATTTAGGTATAAAGAAAACTATGTGCAAAAAGTTTGCAATATCTAACCAAGTCTCTATACAAATTCATTATTTCCAAGTGCACCGAATTTAGAAAATGAGTTTTGAAACAGAGGTGATGCTGATATCTATATAGGATTAAAAAGACTTCTGTCAAAGGAAAACTTTTAAAAGTATTGTTTGTGTGGTGAACCTAATAAAATCGTAGGGAATTTGCTTAACCAAAAAAAATGGTATAAAATTATATTTGTCTATAAGAAGACTAAAACTGACTGAACAGTAGTTTTAAGAAGTTGGGTTTAGATTAGAGCAGAAATTGCCTGTAGAGTAGGGTCTCAATCACATATCTTGAAGTGGGTGGTGGCTACATGGGAGTAGGCATCTGCAAAAAAAAAAAAGACTGCTAAGCTGGCCTTGGCCAGGTGGCTCAGTTGGTTGAGAGTCATCCCATACACCAAAAGGTTGCAGGTTCTATCCTTGGTCAGGGAACATGCCTAGGTTTGGGTTTTGATCCCGGTCAAAGCATACACGAGAGGCTGCCAATTGATGTTTCTCCTGTTAATCTTTCTCTCTCTCTCTTTCCTTCCCATCTTCTCTCTCTAAAATCGATAAACATATCATCTCATGAGGATTTTTTTAAAAGTCACTAAGCTGTACATTTAAGTTTTGTGTACCTGGACAGGTATGTAACTTATACATCAGTAATTTAATGAGAAGGGAGGAAAAGGATAAAAAGCAACAGAATTTATTTATTCTTGTGCGACAAGAAGTCTTATGGTGGGCATCACTCTCAGTGTTTCTGCGACTCCCCCGGACTTTTTCTTGGTTGCGTTATCCTTGCTGTGGTTTCAGCTGGCATATCTGTGTTCCAGGCAGAAATGAGGAAGAAACAAACTGGGAAAGCATATGAAGGGGTTGGTGAGTATTTTAGGAAAGAAAAACTTTCCCAGAATCCCCCAGGAAACTTCTGTTGAGGTTTCATTAACTGATCTAATCATATGGTCACACATAGCTGCAAGGGAAGGTGACAAATGTATTTTTCATTAAATTCATTTTTTTCTGGGGAGAAAAACGGCTTCTGCGTATAAAGAACAGAATGCATGTAATGCAGACAGTCAGCAGTACCTGCCATAGCAAAAGTGTGTGATTTTATTGAAAATACAATAAAGTATTCTCCAAGCCAATAATGAGTTGAGTGTATGAAATATATTAGTGAAAGATATATGCCATCTCCTAATGAATTTGGATTAATAGGCATTTGAATATCCTGAAATATTCAAATATTTCCTTGAAATTCTTTTAGGATTCAATTTTTAATCCTTCTAATTGGTTGCTCTTCTGCTAGTTTGACAAATGACATGTCTGTGTTAGTGACAGTTGTTTATTTATTTTGTAGAATGTTGAAGAATGACCAAATAACAGGCGATAGCAAAAACTAAGGAGACATATATGTGCATTTCAGGCTAAAACCATTATTTTTTGTAAAAAAATTTCCACCGTGCACAGTGATCCTATAAATTCATATGATTGAAATTTAGTTTGAATCTGGTTGCAATACTTTCTTAATTTTAAAAAAATGCATGGATTTTATTATTTAAATTAATATGCAGATATATAGATAGCATTCAAGGTTAAAATGGCAATGAAAGTGTCTCAAACCAGATAACATAAAATAATAGGTTTCAAATTTATGCTTCGATATCATTTGCCAGACTGGCAGCATAATTCCCAATGCTCTCAGCCAAAAATTTTTCATTTGAAGCAAGCTTCTGTTTTGTGATCTTTTCCCCCCTGGCAGCTGATGTGTTAAAAATGTACTATCTGGGAGACGGACCAGAGGCAGGTGCACAGATTTTGATGTGGAAGGCTTGGTGGATGTAACCCAGAATGGAATTTATTCTCCTCAGAGGGACCTGTTGAAATCAGATGTTCATCAGAAAGACAATGTTCAAATTATTCTAACATGCATATAATTATTTCTTAACACAGTATCGTGACCTTGCTGTAATTTGCACACTGGAAAATACATTTAAGCCATGCTAACATCTGAACTATGATGTTTCTGGCTCTGTAAAAACATAAAATTGTATTTCTAAACTTTTACTGTACTTATATTTTGTAAGTAGAGAGTAAATTAGCTGCCTGGATTTAAAGGGACACGATAGTAACTAAAGTCACTTGTAATTTTCTGCCCAATAAAATGCCTCTATCTAGGCATTTTGCAGCATGGTTTCAATTCTTCCTTCCATCTTTTTCAGAGTCAATGCAATTTCCTTTTCCAAACACATGTCCTCTGGGAAGAACTTCATCCTTTTACTTAGACTCAGCTTTTCCCAGTTTCATACTTCATCTTTCTTAAGGTGACAAAGTTTTCCAACTTTTGGGATTTAAGTGGACTTCTACTAAGTATGCTGCTACCATGTCACATGGGTATGATGTATACATTTTAAAATTAATAAAGGACTATATAAATGAAGAAAGAGTCTCACCTTATTGTAGAGTAAACTAGCCTCTTTTTGTTTTCCATTTTGCATTCTTCAGAATACCAGGCTCTGTTTAGTATTCAAACTAAGTATAAAACCCTATTAGCAAAAATTATTTTGACTTTACATATGTTCTCATTAACATTTGCAAAAATAATTATAATAAACCCCAAATTATTTGGCATGTCATAATTAAAATTATAGTCAAATCAATGGCAACAAGTTTCCATAGCTCTTCATAAAAAGGTTATTGACAAAAGTGCTGGTTAGAATGCAAAGCACTTTGTCCTTTGATTTGTACAAAAAATAATTCTTTAAAGGTCAGCAAAATATTTGCATACGTTATCCAAAAAGAACATTAATGTATAAATTTTTTGTGTCTTTTCATCATAGACTTGTTTCTATTCATTTACTAAAAGGACAAATATTTTCTGAAGACATAAATAGATGTTTTAAAAGTTAACTTCCAAAGATAATAATTAGTGACTTAGAAACTGTATACTTATAAGAAACAACATTTGAGCCCTGGTTGGTGTAGCTTAGTGGATTGAGCATGGGCTGCAAATCGAAGGGTCGCCAGTTCAATTCCCAGTCAGGGCACATGCCCAGGTTGCAGGCCAGGTCCCCAGTGAGGGCCACGTGAGAGGCAACCACACATTGATGTTTCTCTCACTCTCTCCCTCCCTCCCCCTCTCACTAAAAATAAATAAGTAAAATTAAAAATAAAGAAACAACATTTGCCTTTCTCTGTCTTATTTTAGAGAAAAGTAAGTACCATGTGATTTCACTTATATGTGGAATCTAATGAACAAAAGAAACTAACAAACAAAATAGGAACAGACGTATAGATGCAGAGATCAGACTGTCAGCTGTCAGAAGGAAGGGAGGTTGGGTGGCTGGGTAGAAAAGGTGAAGGGATGAATCAAAGAAAAAAACCTCAGGGCCACAGACAACAAATATGGTGATCACCAGAGGGAAAGAGAAATGGAGGAAGGTAAATGAGGGTAAAGGGGGAACAAATGGTGATGGAGAGAGACTTGACTTGGGGTGGTGAACACAATACAATATACAGATGATGTGTTATAGAATTGTGCACCTGAAACTTACATGATTTTATCAATCAATGTCACCCTAATGAATTCAATAAAAATTAGAAAGAAACATTTGTTACAATGTTTGTTTTGGAAAAAAAAGTTCAGTTACTTAAACTTGTATAGCATGGTTGTCATAAGAAGTTGAATTTGGTCACTTATTTTGTGATAATTAAATCATTCAGCTAATTATAACTTATTCGATCACTATATAAAAACTATGAATCTTCTTCTAAATTAAGAATGTTCCCACAGAAACCTATTTTGCATAGAGTTTATGCCAAGTCAAAATGTAGTACCTGACTTTTAAAGATTAATTTTAAGAACTGCAAAACTCTCACTTTTCCACCTTTTACTTCATCCTTTTCAGGGGTTTTGTTGTCATTTCAGGGGTTTTGTTGTCATTGACAAAATATTAGTTCCATGTATTTATTCAAAATGACAAATAAACATGTCATTTGGTTGGGAAGGACTTAAGATATCAGTAAAGAAACATGGCTTGCATAGTTAAGACTAGCCAAGACCAGTCCTTAACAGTTCTCCCTCAGGAAAGTCTAGCCTCCTTTACATTTACAATCAGTTTTAAAATATTACAGTGTTCTCTTCTCCATATTATTCCAGCATCTTAACCTTTACTCTTCCCAATTTGTTTCCTTCTGAAGACCAGAGAGTATTGATAAAGGAGATGGAATGGTTTCATTTTTTCTTTCTCATGTTTATTACTGTGTTATTTTTATTTTGTCTTTGTTCCTTGTTTATATCTCGTATGAATGGGTCTGGTTAGAAGTGCTTGTTAATTATACAGCCCTGGCTGGCATGGCTCAGTGGATTGAATACTGGCTTGTGAACAAAAGTGTCACTGGTTTGATTTCCAGTCTGGGTCTGATACCAGGTCCCTGGTAGAGGGTGCATGAGAGGCAATCACACATTGATATTTCTCTCTCTTTCTTTCTCCCACCTTTTCCCTTTGTCTAAAAATAAATAAATAAATAAAATGTAAAACAAAAAAGAAGTGCTTATTAACTACAGACTGTGGGGAAATTATGACTTTTTAATTAGCTTATTCTGATTGGTCAACAAAATTAGTAAACTTGAAACTCTTCCAAGCTAAACATTTCTTAAAAGTGAGCAAGTAGCCAGCAGGAGTTTGAGCATTGCTATGAATTGAAATTCATGATATTGCGGTATTACTCTATTATCACATAGTACCTCCTTATCCATTATTTTTTTTTTTGCTTTCTGCAGTTTCAGGTACCCATAGTCAACTGTGGTCCAAAAATATTAATTGGAAAATGGCAGAATTAAACAACACTTTGGCTTTAAATCACTTGCCATGCTGAGCAGCATAGTGAAATCTTATGCTATCTGCCTCATCCCACTGGGAACATGAATCGTTGCCTAGCGCATCCACGTTATATATGCTACCCACCTGTTGGCCACTTAATGGGCAACTGGGTTATCAAATCAACTCTTGCAGTAGCACAGCATTGTGTTCAAGTAAACTTTATTTTACTTATTAGTGGCCCTAAACCATTCGTATAATTTTATACAACATATTGTTATAATTGCTCCATTTTTAATTCATCATTGTTGTTCACCTTACTGTACCTAACTTAAAAATTAATGTTATCATCAGTATATATGTATATATAGAAAAAAAAACATAGTTTATATAGTGTTGAGCACTATCTGCAGTTTCAGACACCCACTGGGATATGGGAATGTATCCCCCACGAATAAGAGGGGACTACTATATAAGAAAGGAAATAATCATTGGATCAAAGAGTCTTAAAACAGGAAGGGGATTATGACAGTCAGCTTCTAAAACAGCTCCTAAATGTCCCTTGTCTAGTAGTCATGCTTCTGTGTTATCTCCCACTAAGAATGTACTAGAACTAATAATGGTTTGCTGCTAGTAAATAGAATATGAGAAAAGTAGAGGCATGTCACACCTAAGATTACATTACAAGGACTGTGTTCTCTCTCCTGCTTCCTCCCATCTCTTGCTCTCTTGCTCGCTCACTCTAATGATAGGCAATGACCATGTGGATTGGTCCTATGGAGAGGTCTGCATGGCAATAACTGACATGGGCCTCCAGCGAATGGCAGTGAGATACTAAAACTCTCAGCAAGAAATAACTACTACAAGCACATAGGAGACCAACTCCATTGTTTACAAACAAAGCTATCATTTATTTTGGTTTTTTTTTTTGCTTATTTTAATTGCCTTAATCAAGGTATGCAATTAACTCGTGGTAATGTAATTTCAAGTTATATCAGTGTTCTGGTGTATTAGAATATTTTAATAGATATTAAAATTATTCTGTATTTGACAACTTTCCAATGTCTTATTTTATATTATTGGACAACTATAATAACAATAACCTCAAAACCCTTTTAAGAATACTTTTTAAGACTACTCTTTAGAATCTCTAAATTTCATTGCGTGGACTATTCTTTTCAGCATTGTACCGTATGTATCCTATTGGGTCCTGGGTCTAGACTGTGGGGAGTTCTAACTGGTCTAGGACGGGGAAATGGGAACCCGAAGTCTGGAGCTAGCTTGGAGAGAATGTGGAAGAAGAGACAGTGAGTTGCACATAAAACATAGTCATTCACAAGGAAGTTAGTCAAAAGCTTTATGTTTTATGGGTCTTCATGCCTTCACATATTTTAATCCATGTGCCTTTGACAGCTGTGTGGAGGCTTGAAAAGTGTTTTCTGTAGGTGTAGTAAGCAGTGTGGAAAATGGCGCCAA
>PVKM010025243.1:0-20057 GCA_004027735.1 Carollia perspicillata
TGAACTTGACCTTATCTGAGAAGCACTTTATCTGCCCTTCCATTCTACATGGTAGCTTTGCTGGATAGAGCAATCTTGGATGTAGGTCCTTGCCTTTCATGACTTGGAATACTTCTTTCCAGCCCCTTCTTGCCTGTAAGTTCTCTTTTGAGAAATCAGCTGACAGTCTGATGGGAACTTCTTTGTAGGTAATTGTCCCTTTATCTCTTGCTGCTTCTTGGATTCTCTCCTTCATTTTAATCTAGGGTAATGTAATTATGATGTGCCTTAGTGTGTTCCTCCTTGGGTCCAACTTCTTTGGGACCATCTGGGGTTCCCAGACTTCCTGTAAGTCTATTTCCTTTGCCAGATTGGGGAAGTTCTCCTTTATTATTTGTTCGAATAAGTTTTCCACTCGTTGCTCTTCCTCTTCCCCTTCTGGTACCCCTATAATGTGGATGTTGGAATGTTTAAAGATGTCCTGGAGATTCCTAAGCCTCTCCGCATTTTTTAAAAATTCTTGTTTCTTCATTCTTTTCCATTTGGTTGTTTATTTCTTCCTTCTGGTCCACTCCATTGATTTGAGTCCCAGTTTTCTTCCCATCACTATTGGTTCCCTGTGCATTTTCCTTCATTTCACTTAGTGTAGCCTTCATTTGTTCATCTAATTTGTGACCAAATTCAACCAATTCCGTGAGCATTGTGATCACCAGTGCTTTGAACTGTGCATCTGATAGGTTGGCTATCTCTTGGTTGTTTAAAAGTATTGGCTCTGGGGCTTTGATCTGTTCTTCCATTTGTGCCATTTTCTTTTTTGGTCTGGTTGCACCCATTATGTAGAGAGGGGTAGAGCCTTAGGTGTTCACCAGTGCGGGGCAACCCAGGTTGCTGGGTTGTGATGCTCTATGTGAGGGCATGGTCAGAGAGGGAATAATGGCGCTTGCTCCACTCTCTCTCAGATTTCAGTCTCTTTTGCCGCTTCCCACAAGCAAATTGGGCCCTTCTCGTGTTGGTTCCTGGGTGGGTGGGCTTGTGTATATTCTAGGACCCTGTGGGTCTCTCCAACAAACTCTCCTGTGAGGTTGGGAGTCTCTGCCAGCACCTCAACCCCCACAAATCTTTTCAATTGGTGCTTTTAGGCTTTATTTCCCAGCGCTGGGGCCCTGGGTTGCTCGGTCTGTCTTGCTGCCCATTTTTGTCTGGTTTATCTGCACGCGAATGTTTGACCACAGTTAGCTGCCTTGTGTGCCTCACTGGGTCTGCCTGTTGCCTCCCCACGCCCAGGGTCTGCCAACCACCGCCTCTGCGCCTGGTTCCACCAGCCATCACTTTTTCCTGCCTTGACACCTCTCTGCAGGCCGCCGACTCCGCCCCTCTTACCAGTCTGGATGAATGGTTGTTGGACTTTGGTATAGTTCAATTTTCTGTTGGTTCTGGTTGTTTTTTGTTTCTAAATTTTTGTTGTCCTTAATTTTGGTTGTGCGAGGAGGCACAGTGTGTCTCCCTATGCCTACATCTTGGCTGGAAGTACCCCTGTTTTTCTTTATTTCATCTTGCATAGCCTTTACTTCTATTTTCCAACCATACTCAATGATTTCTGTGAGCATCCTGATTATCAGTGTTTTGGACTGTGCATCTGATAGGTGGGCTATCTCTTCATTGCTTAGTTGTATTTTTGGAGCTGCGATCCTTTCTTTCATTTGGGCCATATTTTCTCATCTTAGAAAGCCTGTATGTTAAGGGGGCAGAGCCTTAGGTATTCACCAAGGCGGGGCAACCCAGGTCACTGTGTTGTGGTGCTGTGTGTTGGAGAGATGAAACAGTGCTGGTTGCTGGGCTCTCACCCTGCTTTCAGTCACTTCCCCTGCTACCCACAAGCAAATTGGGCCCTTCTGCTGCTGATTTCTGGGTTGGTGAGTTTGTGCATGTTCTAGGACCTTGTGGGTCTCTCCAACAAGCACTCCTGTGAGACTGGCAGTTTCTTCCACTGCTGCAATCCCCAGAGGATTTTACAGCTGGAGGTTTTAAGGCTTTATTTCTCCCCGCTGGAGCCCTGGGTTATGCAGTTTGTCTTGCTCCCTAGTTGTTCTTCCTGGTTTATCCCCAGGTGAATTCAGGACCGCCCAGGCCTCCAGCTATCACCTCACTTGCTCTGGTCGCCAGCCACCACCTTGCGCATGTCCTGTCCACCCTAGCTGCGTACCTCTGCCCTTCCTACCAGTCTGGCGAAAGTTTCTTCTTTAACTCCTTGGTTATGGGACTTCCATACAGTTCAATCTTCTGGCAGTTCTGGTTGTTCTTTGCTTTTAAATTGGTTATTGCCTTTCTTTCAGTTGTATGAGGAAGCGAAGAGTATCTTTCTACGTCTCCATCTTGGCCAGTAGTCATCAAAAAATTTTAAAATGTTTTTTAAAACATACCTCATTTGAACAGTTTGTTGTTTGCTGGAGGTGGTGATTGGGTGTTGGATGAAATGGATAAAGTAAGTCAAGAAGAATGAACTTCTGTTGATAAAATAAGTCATGGCAACATAAGGTATAGTATGGCAATTATAGTTAAAAATACTGTATTGTTTATGTGAAATTTATGAAGAGAGTAGACATTCTCATCACAGGAAAAATTTTGTAATTATGTATGGTGACAGATGTTAACTAGAATTACTGTGGCAATCATTTCACAATATATACAAATATTGGATCATTATGTTATATACCTGAAACTAATATAATGTATGTCAACTATACCTAAAAAACCCCAAAACACTTCATCTGTGAGAACACATTTCATGCTTATTGGGTCTGTTTTTTTCTACTAAGTTGAGGAAAGTTGCAGAATTAGGAGTTGGCCAACTTCAGGGAAAGTGTGGCAGAGGAAATTAATTAATTTGTTTAGATCTATTGCTGACTCATTTCAGATATTTCTTAAAGTTACCTTAGCATATAAATTTTTTTCCCTTCTCATGGTATCACCTCATCTGTTTTTGTTTTTTTTTTTACTATCAAATTTCTTAAGAGAATAATTTATACCACTTTCTCTGTTGACTAAACTTGTCCATTGGTAGCCTGGTTTCTCTTACCATTGAAATATTTTTTTCGAGATTTCATAAGAAACCATAGTGGTTTTTTATACCTTATTCCCCCTGACACCTACATAATTTGAAAACTGCCATTTCTTAAAAATGTAAAGAATTCTCTTTTGGAATTTATCCTTTAATAGCAATTGCTTTTTTTGTGTGGCTCTGGAAAGCTTTTCTTAAGGGCTTGTCTTTGGAACTTCTTTTTTTTTTCTTTAAGTTTGCTTTTCAGTTCACACATCTGTACATCACTCATGTAAAACTCTATATAATACCTTTAGTCTGTCTCCAAATTTTCAGCTGGCATCTCAGATTTAGTTTGTCCAGTATGGAATTCATAATCTTGCCTCTGTGCTCAAATTCACTTCTCCCCTTTGTTTCTTTTAATGGAATTGTCACAGATTCCCTTGGTTTTCAAAGCTTAGAATCCAGAAACTGCCTTTGATTCCTTCTTCTCTGACATTCCCTATATCCAATCCACTGCCAAATTCTATAAAGGCTATCTTTCTAGTGTTTCTAAAGCTATCTCTTATTTTACTTTCACCACTCTGGTTCATGTCCTTGTTACTTTTTATATTATTTTAATAGCTTTTAACTGATATTTATGCTATAATCTATAGACTGTGACTAAATTAATTTATCAAAATTGAGTTTATGTCTTCCTGTGAGTTCTAAAACCCACTGTTTAACAATCAAATTTATATGCTTTGACCTGGCATTTAGAAAGCCTTCACAAATTGGCCTCAACTGAACTTCCAGTCTCATTTCTGACTACTTTCTTATGTAAGTAGCCTATATCTCAGCCAAACCTGAGTACTCACTGTTCTCCTAAGATATCCTTCTCTGCCTTTCTGTTGTTCTCTCTACCTGGAATGGCCGACCTTCCTCCCATTTCTGCTTTTTGAAATCCTTCCCACTCTTCGGTAGACAGCCAAGTGACTTTTCCCGTAGGAAATCTTTCTTGATTCTCAATTTCTTTTTTTAAAATTATAGATGTTTATTTATTTTTAGAGAGAGGGGAAGGGAGGAAGAAAGAGAGGGAGGTAAACATGGAACAGTCGCCTGTTGCATCCTGCACACATCCTGACTAGGACAGAACCCACAACCCAGGCATGTTCTCCCACCAGGAATGGAACCAGAGACCCTCTGATTTGCAGGACAATGCCCCACCAACTGAGCCACACTGGTCAGTGCCTCAAACCCTTCATCTTTTGTCTTGGAACCAATTAGGATTTCATTCTTTTTTTGAGTACTCCATAGCACGCTGTTTATATTTCTTATACAGAACTTACATGTAAATTTCCTTTTCTCCCTTAGATAATGAATTCTTTGAGAAACTATATCTTTTTAAAAATCTTTGTATTCTTTATAGAATCTAGCAGAATACATTTCATAGAGCAAATGTATTATTAAATATAGATTGAATTGATAGGTAGGGGTGTTTTTATGTGCTAGATGTGCCACTAATTCAGAACCTACTATTGTTTCTTATCAGTGTTAGACTTTAAACGTCAACCTCAGTTCTTTCTAATATACTGTAACATACACAACCGGTTTCTCCTCCAAGGCTCTGGTCCAATTATGTATCAAAGTAAGAGTAGCAAGGCCTGAGAGGTGAGGATTTGTTTTTCTATGAGGGGAAAATTGGACTGTGTTGATGTTTATAAGAGTGAAAGAGAAAGAACATTGTGTGCTTAGCCCAACTTCCCTTTTTCTGAGAAATTATTTCTTTCTTACACAATTCAGTAATCTAGTTGGTTCAGCCCTGCCACCCAGTGTGTAAATAAATGTACTGTTAAAATCCTTACTCCAAGAATTGTCTCAAGAAACACAGAAGCTTTTCTGAAACTTGAAACTTGAATCAAACTGCTCCTTGAGTGGTGAAGATGATTCTTTAATCATGAAAAAAATAACAAAGAAGCAGAGGAAGGAATATTGTGTTCATGACTGAGAGGAAGAAACCACATATTAAAACAGTTTTTAAAAATCCAGATTGATATTTAACAACACTTTCTTTGTTAATAACGTTTATAGGTACATAGAGCCAACTATATCTGTGCTATATAAAGATATTGCACAAACATTTGTTTCTCATAAGATAGACCAACAGATAATTTATACAATGTATATTGTGATTCAGAGAGCTCAAGTGACTTGCCTAGGTTCACACAAATAGGACAAAATTCATGTGATTTATGGTTTAAAGATCTTTCTATTAGAGCATCTCTGATTCTTGAAAAAGAAAAGTCATCTTTGTAAATCCTTTGTAAAGATTTCTCTGATTCTACAAGCAGATTTAATTGCCACCTTTGTATTCCAACAGCATGTAGGACATTCTTCTTTAAAATAATTATTAATTGATTTTAGAGAGAGAGGACAGGAGAGAGAGAGAGAGAGAGAGAGAGAGATTTGTTGTTTCACTTATTTATACATTCATTGGTTACTTATTATATGTGGCCTGACTGGAGACTGAACCTTCAACCTTGGTGTATTGGGATGAGGCTCTAACCAATTGAACTACCCAGCCAGGGCTGGACATGCTTCTATAGTTATATATATTGATCATTTATCTTGTAATTATATTTAGTATTTGACTGTTCCTTCCCACTAAACTGAACTCCCCAAAGTGAACAGCCATGTTTTCTTATGACCTAGCATGATTTAGATGCTTCAAAAATTCTAAAGAAGGGGTGAAATCAGTCCAAAGGATTATTTTACCCTCATCAGCTAAATAGCCCATTCCATTGCTCGTCCATCTGGTTTTAGTTTCTTCTCCCAAACTGATGCTATTTCCTCCTAGCCATTGGCTTGGTTGTGGTAGATGCAGATCAGTGACCTCCATAAAGAGAAAACAAAACTATGACAGAACATTTTCTTTTTCAGATGCTATAAGTTTTGCAAAGGGACTTTCAGTTCTTGGATGGCGTGAGGTGGGTTAAGAGGGCAAAATGAAGAGGCTTATTCATTCTTTAAAAATCTGACAACTGTTTTTTCAGAGGTAGGAGTAAAAGAAAAGTGCTCTATCAAAGACTGACTACACAAAACCCTTTATATTAAAATTATTGGTTCTTTGAACCATTAGCAAAGAATGATTCCAAAATAGCTCATAGTGGAGGCAGAATCTAATTATCTTATCTGATTTCTCTTACTTCCTCAAAGCTCACCTTCCATTCATACAAAAATTTTATCTCAGAAAACATATTTAACTAATTTCTTTCTATTAATTGTTGGGGGGATGACAAATAATTTAGTTAGGGATCAGGCAGAAAAACTAAGGAAAGATCTCTGGCTGGTGTAGCTCAGTGGGTTGAGTGTGGGCTGTGAACCAAAGGCTCACTGGTTCGATTCCCAGTCAGGGCACATGCCTCGGTTGTGGTCCAGGTCTCCAGTGGGGGCCACGTGAGAGGCAACCACACATTGATGTTTCTCTCCCTCTCTTAATCCCTCCCTTCCTTTCTCTCTAAAAATAAATAAATAAAGTCTTAAAAAAGTTAAGGTAGTACTTTTATTTTGTACTGTCCTGCCTTCTTACTTCCCCCTTAATACTGGTGCAGTTTTTTTGCACAATGGAGATTACCTCTGTTTCCTGAGAAGAAATGTGGGAAGGAACTTGCCATGAAATATATAAGTAGGGGTAAGGAGGGGTTGGGTGGATCTGGGAAGTGGCTGAGGTGGCCACAAGTTTAAGAAGTTAAGGGGGATCAGTAAATGAGTGGATCAAAAAACTGTGTTACATTTACACAATGGAATACTATGCAGCAGAAAGAAAGAAGGAACTCCTACCCTTCTCAACAGCATGGCTGGAACTGGAGAATAATATGTTAAATGAAATAAGCTGGGCAATGAAAGACAAATACCATATGATCTCACCTATAACAGGAACCTAGTGAACAAAAGGAAAAAAAAATGAGCAAAATAGACCCAGAGGCATGGAAATAAGGAACAGACTGACAGCAACCCGCAGTGGGGTTAAGGGGGGATGGGGGAGGAAAGAAGGGGAAGGATATAATCAATGAACATGTATAAATGACCCATGGACATGAACAACAGGGTGAGAATTGACTGTGGGAGTGGGGGGTGGGTGGGGTAGGGGAGAGCAATAGGGAAAATTGGGACAATTGTTATAGAACAACAATAAAAAATATAACTTGGTTAAAAGAAAAAAGAAGTTAAGGAAGAAAGTTCAGAAATGGCTAAGGTGAAAATACCCTCCCTTTAAAAAATCAAAATAATGTAACATAATGTAGTTGAAATCATGTAGTATTTAATTGCTTACACAAAAAACAGCACTCCTCAGGTCTCACTACTGAATGATCTCTTCCAATTATTTCAGCTTTTTAATCTGTTTACCTCATATTTCTAAACGATATGCTTTTATTTCTTAATTTAAAAATGTTAGACATATTTACTCCTTTTTTTGTTATAGTAATTGAAATTTACTATATCCCATTGTATTTTTACATCCCATTGTATTTTTACATCCCATTTGTCCCTACCTTCCCATTCCTGTTACTTCATCCTCCTAATAGAGTTATATCACAATTTTGGCTAAATCAAGTCATTGTTTACATTATTATTACATTACATTGTTTACATTATTATATTATTATGTGTAAATAATATCCATGTGGAGCCCTGGATGGTGTAGCTCAGTGGATTGAGCGCAGGCGGGCCTGAGAACCAAACAACATGGTTTGATCCCAGTCAGGGCACATGCCTAGGTTGCAGGCCAGTTCCCAGCATGGGACGCACAAGAGGCAATCATACATTGATATTTCTCTCCCTCTCTCCTTTCCCTTCCCCTCTAAAGATAAATAAATAAAATCTTTAAAAAAATTAATAATATTCATGTGGAGCCAAGCAGTATATTTTGATTGTTTTATGTCTTGAATAATCCTTTGTTGTGAAGTTATAATAATTTAAACTATTTACTTTACCATGCACCTAGCTTCAGTTTATTTCCAAAATGGCAATTCTGGAATGATTATTAATATTTTCTCTCAAATAAGCAACATATCAGATAATCTGAAAAATTTACTTTTTCTGGAGATTGCCCCATCCCTACTAATTTTTAGTCACCATCGCCACCTGCTGACTATAGGTGGAGTGGAAAGAAAGAATTAGGCACAGGTTTGATGTTTTAAAACCAGAAAATGTCTTTTCTCTGGTCTCTGACCTTGAAAATGACAATCTGGAGGAAGGAATGTGGTCCTTATAGTAGGAGTTAGAATATAAAATCATTAAATATTCTCTTCTCTTGGCCTGTTATCCTTTTTTTTAATCTGTGTTTTCCTAAAAAAGAAAATCTTCCTAATATTATTTTTTTTCTGTGCTGTCTGTGGTCATTCTAAGCTTTTGTCTGATCCATCAAAGAAAGAAAGGTGGGTTACCCATTTGTAAAAAATTTTTATAGCTTTATTGGGTACGCTTTATGTATGATAAACTACACATAGTTAAAGTGTATAATTTCATGTTTTTTGACATTGTTGTCACACTCAAGATAACGAACATGTTACTCCTAAAAGTTTCATCATGCCCTGTTGTAAACCATTCCTCCCTCCCTCCACGCATTCCCAGGCAACCATTCATCTCTTTTCTGTCAGTATATATTAGTTTGTTCTTCCTATAATTTTATATAAATGAAAGCAAACAGTAGGTACTCCTTTTTGCTGTTGTTTGGCTTCTTTACTAACATTATTATTTTGAAATTCATCATGTTGTGTGGATCAGTAGTTGATTTCATTTTATTGATTAGTAGTGTTCTATGGCACAGATTTATCAGAATTGGGTTATATATTCACTTGTTGATGGACATTTGGCTAGTTTCCAGTTTTTGGTTATTTCAGACAAGACTATGAAGGACATTTGTAGGCAAGACATATTATTTCTCTTGGGTCAATACTCAAGAGTGGAATGTTTCAATTGCATGGTAAGTGTATACTTAGCTTTTAAAGCAACTGCCAAGTTGTTTTACAAAGTGGTTGTACTGTTTTATATTCCCACAAGCAGGGTGTGAGAGCGCTATACCTCGCCAACACTCGATATGGTCTATCTTTTGTTTTTATTTTTTTAAAGATTTTATTTAATTTTAGAGAGAGGGGAAAGGAGGGAGAAAGAGACGGAGAAAAACATTTGACATAGGAGAGGTATATCAATTACGTCTCCTACACCCCAGACTGGTGGCCTGGCCCACAACCCAGGCATGTGCCCTGACTGGGAATCAAACCAGCAACCTTCTGGTTTGCAGGCTGGCACTCAATCCATTGAGCTACACCAGCCAGGGTGGTCAATTTTTTATTTTAACTGTTCTGATGGTGTGTAGTATTTTCTCATTGTGGTTTTAATTTGATTTGCATTTCCATAGTGATTAATCATGTTGAGCATCTTTTCATGAGTTTATTTTGAACTATCCCTTTAAAAATAATGCATTGGTAGTAGGGCTAATCCTAAATTTGGGGAAAGGGAGCAGTGTTACATGAGCAGGTGTCATAAAAGGACCTTTCATCTGTTGGTTATGAAATTCTTAACTAACTTATGATTCCCAACCTTAGGAATAAAGTTACTCTGATGAGCTAAGAGAACCAATATAAGAAGCAGTTTCTAAAAGAGGCTTTGAGGAAATGGCAGAGTGGCTGTGGTCTCTAGAGGAGGTGAAGAGGAAGAAATAGGGGATGAAGAATTGCAAAAGAAATTTGAAATGGCAGACCAGGTAGGACATCTTGTCTGGTAAGCACTGACCAGTGTGTATATGTGTTCTGGGGAAGTATGTTCAGGTGGGTGGGGCTGAGAGAAGACGGAGAACATAAGTGTCAATATATGATTAGATTAGGGACAGGCCCTAGATAATAGAGTAGCTGAAGGAGGCGACTGAGACCAGAAAAAAATGGGGAAATACTGAATATAAAAGTTACCTACTAAGTAGTTTTTGTTCAGAGCAGCACTGTTACTTTAGAACATCCTGGACTAGAATAACTTCTATTCAAGTCTTTTCTTCTACAAACTAGATTCCTTCAACTTTGAGTCCCCCCCCCCCTTCCCAGCTCTTCCTTTTGGATTTCATATGATAGAAGAAGAAAGTAGCTTTTGTGGTAGCAGCCACCACCTCAGCTCTCCTCTTCTGCCCAGCTCCATAACCAAAAATTTGAATGGCTCTGTTTCCTTGACAATATATAGTATAGTGGCCAAGAGTTAAGGCTCTAGAGCCAAACTACTTGGGCTCAGTTTCTGGCTCTACCATATGTTAAATAATTTGTGGGCAAATTATTTAATCTTCCTGTACCTCAGTTACCTTATATAAAAATAGCAATGAGGATATTAACTTGCTTAGATAGTTGTGAGGATTAAATGAATTAAAAGTTTAAAAGTGTTTAGAACATTGCCTGACAGGTTTTAAACTTTTGATAAATGTTAACTGTTAATTGAATTTAAACTCCTTGGCTCCACTTTCAAGGTGCTTCATAATCTGGCCTCAGCCCATTCCTCTTCTATCCCATTATTTCTTGTCTAATTTATTTGAGTTTTGTTGGTTTCCTCACGGAATCATGAATCTATACATAACTCCAGCTGGTTGTCATTGCCTGGAAGGTGGTCCTTAACAATTCAAATCTTCAAAAGATCACTTGAAATCCCATCTTCTCTTTTTATCACCTCTTATTACTTATTATTACTTGAGTTCTCTCCAAACATCTTCCCATTAGAATTCACAGTACCATAGAATATAGTGAATAATTACACACTCATCACTCCTTCATGTGAATCAGTTTTGTTTCCCTAATAGCATATAAACTTCCTGAGGGCAAAATAATGTCTGATGCTTCTGGGCCCCTTTCAGTAGAGTGGCTATGTTGTCTTACTCATTTTAAAGCATCTGTGAAGAGACTGAAGATAGGAAACCGAAGGAGTGAAGAATTCATAGCTTTAATAGCAGTTTAGTTAGGGGTGGGGATGAGTTTCTTTACTATCTGTGCCATTCTCCAAAGGCAGAGATTCCTTTCACCTAAGACCCAGACAACCCCTACTTCATTTCTGAACCAAAAAAGCAGAACACATCTTATTCACATATATATTCATCCAATAGACTCTCTTCCCTAATCATTTTTTCTCCTTTCCACCTTCCAACCGAAAATGATTAGAAAATCATTAATTTTATGGGTAATGATCATGTCTTCCTCTTTCAGTTCTGTCCTCTTAAAAGTCCCAATCCTTCAGTTTTCTATTGATCATCAGGACCATTAAACCTCTAAGCTTGTAGGGGTGATCTCAGGAGTAAATGGACTGAAACAACTCACTTATTATAAATGGGATTGAGGAAACTGGCAAAGAGTCCTTAAAGAGGTCTCGAATGCAGAAACCTGGTACAGAATCCTTATTTTATCATTTCAGCTTTGGACTGCAGCCATATCTGATTCCGGATAAATGCCATTGTTTCATGTGTCTCCCAGTCCCCACTGTTTCCTTCAGTGGTCCTTCATGTTCTTCCCTGCCAATCTGTATGCCCAAATCATTTTCAAACCAATCAAGGGCTTGCTGGTCTAGTTATTGAATGCAAAGCCACAGAAAAAAGAGCCCAGAAAGGAGTGGGGCTGGAAGGGTTGCTGAGGAAAGTGGAACACCAGCATCTGAGGGGAAGAGATGCAGCTTTTCTAAGTCTGGCAAGAAGGCTCGAGCATCCTCCAGAGCAGCGTGAGCTGCAACAGTAAAGTTGGGGTCACCAGAGATTAAAACATCAAAGACACAGGAATGAAAATAAGCATCTTCAACTGGCAGCCCTTCCTTGCACAGCTGTCTGGCAGTATCAATGGTTATATCTCCCCGATGACTGCACTCTGAGTGAGAGAGTCGCTGACTTGGGGGGCACCCTCCAACACAGAGCTGTAAGTCCTGCTCAGCTGAGAAGGCTCTGGCCACATCCTCTGCTACCTTGATGGAGAAGGAGAGCTGCCCAGCTGTCTGCCGAATAATTATTGTTGTACCAATATAGGCAGCGTGGATCTCCACATGGCTCCCAGGTTCAGCAGTTCCAATGGACAAACTTGAGCCCCCAGGTCGGGTACCTCCATTGATAGAACCATCTTCAAAGGCTGCAGGAAGATTGTCCACCTCAGCCTGGTAGACCTTCTGATCAATGCATTCCTGCATATTTTTAAATATAATGGTGAGCTGTGAGGGCAAGAAGGAAAGCAGTTTATTTTGGGCCCAGGGCATCCTTCCCCCTTCTCCCAGTCAGACCTCTTACATAGTTAGGGATCTGATCCCAGCAGAGATGCAAGGTTTAGCATGGCCCTCACTCCTCAATCCCCTCTCATTATCTTTCAATATTGCCTCCTCCCTGCTCAACCCCTCTCTCTAGTTTCTGGCCTCAATCTCAGCTACTCCCATAGGAGAAAGAAAAGTTTCCCTTCTGTAACTCCTCATCCTAGGGCTCCTCAGTTCTCTTTTCCCCCCTCTTTTTTCAGTGTTTTCTGAGTTGGAGTGAAATTCTCACCAAGGGAAAGTGATTTACGGGAGCAAATATTTGGTAGGAGGGAGTGATTCCAGATAAGGGAGTGGTTGAAGAAAAAAAGGGAATGGGCTTGAGAATTCCATTGCTGAGGAATAGTGGGAATGGGTTGGGAGTGGTACCACGAAGTGACCATGAGAATCTGGAGGAGCAATTGAGTCCTGACCTTCCGGGTGGTGGTGGCGTTGGCCCCCGAAGCCACGGGGGAGCTGGTGGCCTGGACAAAAAGGAAGTCATTATCCAGCAGGGGCCAAGCTCCTTGGACACGGCACGTGTGAAAGTGGTGGTGGAAGCTGCGCACGTGGGGGTCCCCGAAGGAGGCGCAGTGTAAGAAGCCCGGGGGACGACCGTGCAGCTGGGAAAACCGACCTTCATAGTCACAGGGGTCCGGGGCTGCAGGACTGGAGGAGCGGACGGGCCCCCCACCCGGAAGGGCTGGGCCCGGGGGTGGGCGAGAGGCCGTGGGGCCCTGGCGGGAGCAGTTGTGTTGAATCATCAGGTCCTCTATGCCATGCACTGCAGAATGGAAGGCAAGGTCCCCGCGGCAGGTGCGGGCCGTGCTCCGAGTGCATAGTGCATAAGAGCGGAGGGCTCGACAGAGACCTCTGGAGTCCACCCCTCCATCCCGGTCTTCTGGGAGTGCTCCCGGTGAACCCCCACTTTTAAGGCTCAAGGTGGACGATACATACTCAGCATTGCAGCGTAGGATCTTGCACTGAGAATGAGCTGAGAACATAAGGGAGAGGACTGTAAGATGATCCTTGGATTCCCGTTTAATCAGAATATGCTCTCCCAAATCTTGTCAGGGGATTCCAGAAGGTCCTAAAATGACTGATGGCCTCCCCAAGTCCTCAGCCCCCAGTTCCCTAGTCCTGTCCTCACTCAGTTTTGCTAAAAATGTTTAAGCACGCTAGATCTCTTCTCCCTGTCCATAGAGGTCTTCCCCAGTGCCCTTCCCCAAGTTGAATGGGAAATAAAATATACCGGTTTGAGAGTGGGGCAAATGACCCCTCAGCACCCATCTCTTCTCACTCACATATGCACATGCCCACCCCTAGATAGAAGCCTGCCCTTTAGACTCCCCAAACCCTTCCCTAGCCCTTCCTTACCATATCCACAGAGGAGCAGCAGGAGAGTGAGAGTGCTTAGAGTTGGGGGACTGCTATGGGGGAACCAGAGAGCAGGGGACTGGCTTGAATCCCCCATACCTATCCAGCCAGGTGTCCCCAGGCTCCAGTTCTTTCCAGCTGATGGCTGGTCCTACCTAGTGAATTTTGACTGGCCGTCCTGTAAGAGACTGAAAAAAGAAATTTGGCTGGGCATGGGGAAAGAGAAAAGTTGAAGATTGTTCAGGATGATGTGAAGAGAATCTGGAAAGATCAAGAGAAGGATAAGCAGACTAGAGTTTGGGAAGAATGGGGCTCCTCAAACTATAAGTGTGGCTGTTAAACCTCTGTGCCCTGCTCTTGTGACCACTTTTTGGTTCCTTATGCAATACCTCTAGGTGGGGGGTGGAAGGAACACTGAGCGGACTCAGTGGGCAGAGTCCACTATGTTGTCCCATTCTGAGCAACAAAACAGCAGAAATGTCCAAAAAGGATGAATCATGGGGGCAGATAAGATCCCACTCATTCCAGTAGGCTCCCTAATAGAATTAGGATCTGAAAAACACTTCAGAAACATACCTTTTATTTGCCTCTCCCCATCAGGAGGAAACATCCTCCAGGGGTCATTCATTTTTTTTGCGTTGTGTCCGAATTTTCAGCAAGAAGAAGTAATGGTAGAATACCCAGCCCCTTGGTATTCAAATGAAAAGGGAATCAATTTCTTTCTTCTATCCTAGGGATCTGAAATGATAATCCTTCTCTCTCATCAAATAATGGAGTGCAACCTAAGCATGCAAATCAATATTTGCTTGTTATGAGTCAACAGTTCTTGAATATTTCCAAACCTGACTGAAGAATCACTTTTCCCTTTAATCTTCCCTTTGCAAATTCAGAAGTTCTCCATCTTTTTGTGAGGAGAGGGCTTGGGGAGGGACTTGCCTCTCTTGGGGTAAGTATATAATTCAGGGAAGAGTCATGCAGAAGGGAGAATAGATGAGTTGTGGGGAAAAATCATTTATGATGATGAGTGGCCACCATCCTTGGAAGCCCAATGTGAGGGGCACTGCTAAGCAGGGACTAATCATGTGAAACTAAACAGATTAGGGGGTACAGGAAACTCCTCCTAAAGAAGGAGGCTTTTTCAGCAATCTTGAGCGAACAAGGTGAGGAGAGAGCTAAAACTGTCAGAGGAGAGCCTGGGAATTAAACTTCAGATGGCCAGGGGCCTGAGGCCACAAAGAAATCAGACAGGGGAAATGGAGATTGGGGCACTTTAGCATGGAAGAGATCTTGGACCAGAGATATTCAAGTTAGACCAAAGTCTAACTTCAATCCAAAGGCTTATTAAAGAAATTGCGATTTCATTTTGACTTACTGTTTCCAGAGGTCAAACATTACTCTGATATCCAGTTCTCCAGCCATGACTGCCTACTCTGTTGGTCAGCTCCAGCCAGGGGATCCCCCGTCTCTTTCTCCATGTCTCCCCCAGGTACCCAGACCCGCAGCAATCTCAGTGAGCTCAGCAAGCCAGAGAAGGTCTGGTGTGGGGGGAAGGGAGAGTATATGGCTGGCCAGAGCACTGGACAGCTGAGCGGGGGAGGGAGGCGGCTACTGAGTTGACTGTTTTAAAAATAGCTAAGTCCAAAATTCCAGGAGCTTTGGTGGGGGTAGGGTGTGGGAGTGCAGAGGGTAGGAGGATTAGAAGTAATGTGGAGTATAGGATGCCAAGTAGGAGGGGGGGCAGAAATATGACAGGCAAATTAGATATCCAATTCTAGCTTATATGAGTCTAGTCACTGCTTACTCCAAGCAGACCTCCAGCATGCTCAATAATGAACCTCCAGCCTTTAAAAATTAGGGTGGGCAGTTGAATACTTCTTGTTCACCACCCTGATCTCTGCTGTACTGAATATTACATTTAGTTTCTACAGAACATATCTAGGGAGTAGCTGACTTTAAATAGGGTCCATAGCAGAGGTAGTTCACAGCCCTTCCCCCATCTTTGCAGAGTATTTCAGAAGGACTGAAAAAAGCCAGCTGTTCTGAGAAGAAATCTGAGCTCCAAGTTGTTTAGGATGAAGGTTTGCTTCAGTCTACCAGCTCAGATCCTTGCAGCTGTCTATCCTCCTACCACCTCCATTTTCTTTTTTTAAAATATATTTTATTAATTATGCTATTATAGTTCTTCCATTCCCCCCACTTTATTCACCTCCACCCTGCACACCACCACCGCCCACCCACATTCTCACCCTTCAGTTCATGTCCATGGGTCATACATATAAGTTCTTTGGCTTCTACATTTCCTATACTATTCTTAACCTCCCTCTGTCTATTTTCTACCTACCATTTATGATATTTATTCTCTGTACCTTTCCTCCCTCTCTCCCCCTCCCACTTCCCCACTGATAACCCTCCAATGTGATCTCCATTTCTGTGATTTTGTTCCTGTTTTAGTTGTTTGCTTAGTTTTTTTTTTTTTTTTTTTTTAGGTTTGGTTGTTAATAGCTGTGAGTTGGTTGTCATTTTAGTGTTCATGTCTTTGATCTTCTTTTTCTTAGATAAGTCCCTTTAATATTTCACATAATAAGGGCTGGATGGTGATGAACTCCTTTAACTTGGCCTTATCTGGGAAGCACTTTATCTGCCCTTCTATTATAAATGATAGCTTTGCTGGATAGAGTAATCTTGGATGTAGGTCCTTGCCTTTCATGACTTGGAATACTTCTTTCCAGACCCTTCTTGCTTGTAAGGTCTCTTTTGAGAAATCAGCTGACAGTCTTATGGGCACTCCTTTGTAGGTAACTATCTCCTTTTCTCTTGCTGCTTTTAAGATTCCTTCTCTTCAATCTTGGGTAACGTAATCATGATGTGCCTTGGTGTGTTCCTCCTTGGGTCCAACTCCTTTGGGACTCTCTGAGCTTCCTGGACTTCCTGGAAGTCTATTTCCTTTGCCAGATTGGGGAAGTTCTCCTTCATTATTTGTTCAAATAAGTTTTCAATTTCTTGGTCTTCCTCTTCTCCTTCTGGCGCCCCTATGATTCAGATGTTGGAATGTTTAAAGATGTCCTGGAGGTTCCTAAGCCTCTCCTCATTTTTTTTGGATTCTTGTTTCTTCATTCTTTTCTGGTTGAATGTTTATTTCTTCTTTCTACTCCAAACAGTTGATTTGAGTCCTGGTTTCCTTCCTGTCGCTGTTGGTTTCCTGTAGATGTTTCTTTATTTCACATAATGCAACCTTCATTGCTGCCTGGGTCTTTTTTATGCTGTTGAAGTACCCAGTGAATTCCTGGAGCATTTTGTTAACTAGTGTTTTGAACTGTGTTATCTGATAGGTTGGCTATCTCTTCATCGCTTAGTTGTATTTTTTCTGGAGCTTTGATCTGTTCTTTCATTTTGGCACTTTTTTAAAATTGTTTCAGCACTCCTATTATGTAGTTGGTGCAGAGTCTTAGGTGTTCACCAGGGCAGGGCAGCTCACGTTGCTGTGTTGTGATGCTGTATGTTGGGGAGGAGTAGGAGAGGGAATAATACCACTTGCTCTGATCTCCGCTGGTTTTCAGTCACTTCCCCCACTACCCACAATCAAATTGTGGACTTCTGGTGGTAATTCCCGGTGGTTGGGTTTGTGTATGTTCTAGGACCCTGTGGGTCTCTCCAATGAACTCTCCTGTGAGGCTGGGTGTTTCTCCCACTTCCACCTCAACCCCTAGAGGTGTTTTCAATCAGAGGCTTTGAGGCTTTATTTTCCCACTCTCAACCTCTGGATTGTACAGTCTGTCTTATTCCCTAGTTGCTCCTCCAGGTTTATCTGCACATGAATGTGTGACTGCCCAGTCTGCAAGCCACCTCCTCACCTGGTCCTCCAGCTGCTGCCTTACCATGAGTCCTTTCTACCCAGCTGCCTGTCTCCACCCCTCCTACTGGTCTGGATGAATGTTTCTTCTTTAACTCCTTGGTTGTTACACTTCCATACAGTTCGATTTTCTGCCAGCTCTGGTTATTTTTTTGTTTTTAAATTGGTTTTTGTCCTTGTTTGGTTGTGCAAAGAGGCACAGTGTGTCTACATATGCCTCCATCTTGGCTGGAAGTTGAGAATGCCACCTCCATTTTCATTCCCTTAGTTATACAATTTCTCTTCCCTTGTCACCAATACACACATGCGTGAGTGCGCGCGTGCGCGCGCGCGCACACACACACACACACACACACACACACACTCAAGCTCCTGAATTGCTTGGGGAGGAAGCTAACCAAGACAAAAAAATGAAGAAAAAATGGGGCAATATAAATTTTTGATAGTTACTAATCCACAGGGGAGGGGCACTGGAGAGAGGAAAAGAGAAAGGGAGACTCAGAAAGATACTTTTGTGGAGTAACATAATCTTATGACCTTTAAAATATTGCAACCAAGGAATTTAGCCGTGTCATATTTTTGCAGCCATAGGCATCTGGGATCATACCTCTTTTAGTACTTGCCAGTGAATTTAACACAAGGGCTGATTCCAAACTGTGTTATTTAGGCATCTGCATTAATTGGCTCTACATTTAATTCAGAATCTAGAGGCCCAGAAAGGACTCTTCTCTTTAGTATACACATATATCTGGCAAATTTAGTTTTTCTTTTCACCACATGAGGCCATATTATAAAGCTTTACTACCAAAATGTAAAATACCCCCAACCAAACGATTCAAGTGAGGTTAGAACAATAATTTGACTATGGCATCCTAAGTGGGATATACTCTAAAGACAAAAAGAAAGTGCAAAGATATTTTAAAGTAGTCATATTATTGGTGGTAGTATTAGCATTGTTATTTTGAAACTATTATGTATTGTGAGATAAAATTAATGAGTGTTAAACATTAGAATCTTCGTGAACCAGAATTTTTGGTGTAGAATAAAGTGAAACAGATTTATGGTTGACACAGTTAAGTAAAAACTCTGTAATTCTGAATTTAAATTGAAAGTATAACTTGGGGCTAATGGTGTTTTTATCCTAAAACATTTCCTAACTTTATCCTAAAAAGGTCCAGAAACAAATAACCCATTAGCAATGAACATGCTAATGTTTAAACTGAGCTATCTAAATACCATTTCCCGCTGAAAGGAACTCCTTGGAGAAATGACTAATTTCAGCTATGGGACAGGAACTGTCCAATATAAGACAGAAAGCTTTCACAGATTTAATATTGTAACAAAAGTAATCAGGAGCTAATAGAGTAATTTCTACTGGCCGAAGATGGGTAATATGAGTATCAAAGTGGGCACTATCTGACATGTATTTAAATATATTTTTTATGTTTATATATGTTTAAATCTGAGTTCACAATGATACTTTATTGTAGTAAAATACACATAACATAACATTTACTGTCTTACATTTTTTCATTGTATAGTTCAGTAGTTTTAAGTATATTCATATGGTTATGCAGCCAGTCTTCAGAACTCTTTTCATTTTGCAAAACTGAGACTGTATATCTAGTAAACATAAATTAAACTTATTTTGTGATTATTATAGCTTTACACGCAGTTGTAATTAATAATAAAGAGGGGTTTGAGTGCCCTTTACCCAGTTTCCCCCAGTGGTAATATCTTGTGAAACTATATCGTATAATATTACAACCAAGATATTGACATTGATACATTAAAATATAGGACATTTCCACTAGAAGGGTACCTCATGTCAATCCTCACCTTAATATTTATCAATAGCTAATCTGTTCCCTATTACTATTATTTTGTCATTTTTAAGACTATGTAAACAGGTCATAGTATGTAACCTTTGGGGATTGGCTTTTTCCACTCAACATTTTCCTCTGGAGACTCACCCACATTATGTGTTTATCAATAGTTCATTCCTTTTTATTTGGAGAGATGAAATGTTTAACTATTTGCCTGTTGAAGGACATCTGCCTTGTTTCCAGCTTTTGGCTATTATTGATAAATCTGTCATAAACATTTGCATACAGGTTTTGTGTGAACATTAGTTTTTATTCTGGGATAAATGCACAAGAGTGTAAATTTTGGATCATATGAAAGTTGCATATATAGTTTTTAAAAAATAAACCGCCAAACTGTTATCCAGAGTGGTTTACCATTTAACATTCCCATGGACAATGTATGAGTGATCCAGTTTTTTGGCATTATTCTCATCAGCATTTGATATTATCATTATTTTTTTATTCTGGTCATTCTGATGGGTATGTAGTGATATCTAATTGTGGTTTTAATTTGTAGTTCCTTAATGACTAATGGTGCCAAACATATTTGCATGTATTTGCTATCTATATATCCTCTTTGGTGAAATGTCCCTTCATGTCTTTTGGCCATTTTTCTCATTGGGCTGTTTTATTATTATTATTTTTTACTGTGGATTTTGAGAATTCTTTTTTTTTCTGATTC
>PVKM010025244.1:0-20032 GCA_004027735.1 Carollia perspicillata
TTATCTTTTTAAGTAGAGGAGGAAAAATATGCTTGATAGAGTGCTAATGAATCCATAATGTTTGTGCTTCAATGTTTGCTATTACAGTCCAACTAACTAAAAATTTGGTATGATTACACAAAACACATAAATAAAAGAATCATTAGGTTAGCCCAGGAAAGATTCTTTTATTATTGTTTTTCTTAAAATTTTCACTGTTTTCTTTTAAATAGTGAATTTCCTTTTATGGTATGACACTGATTCTGAGATTGAGAAGAAACTTTTATTTCATTATATTAAATATGCTGTTGAACTAATACTCAGAATTTATTGCTTTAAAATATGTATTCCACATTAGAGGTTTCCTAAGTTTTTGTGTTTGGAAATCTCCAAAACTGTTCTATTTGCATATTTCTGTGGAGCCCTCTCAATATTATTTTTTTCATGTTTGTATGTGAATGTGTGTGTGTGTGTTCCTTGTGGACAACAGGCATTTGCTGATTAAAAAAAGAAAAGAACATATATTACTCTTATTTCAAACTGAGGCACCATGGTGAAGTAGACAATGGACTTACACAATTACTATTTAGTTGCTCCCTCTTCCCTTACTAATGATCTAGACAATCAAACTGACCTTTGGGTAACCAGTGGATGCTTAATTTGGCATACAGTGAATATCATTGGTTTGCTTTTTGATTTAAGATTATAAAACATGTGTATATATTACTGACAATTTTAAAATAATAAAACCACAATTTTAAGATTCTGTCAATAATGTCTCAAGACTCCTTACTCCCTTTATGGACAGGATGGTTGTTCAGTAGCAAGTAAGTTTACAGTGGGAGAGAAGTTTTACTTTGCTTTGGGGAAATGCCTTCCTGGTAACATATTCTACCTATAACAGACAGCTTTCCATATCTTGCCTTCCACAAGACATTTTCCCTAAATAAGTAATGAAATATATTTGCTATCGCAGAGAGTTTCTTACAAGTAACATATTGTTACTGGTATTTTTCTTACAGAAAACATGCTAAAAAAAAACAAACCCTGGGTAGATAAGGAATTGCATTTTTGGATGTAACAGTGTGATTTGGTTTTATCCATGCTCCCTACTCTGTGTAACAATATAATTGTAATGTGTAGTAAATATATACTTACCTAGGTTCAAATTGTAGAGAGTAGTGGAGAAGGAGATGTGATTCCAGATGCTCCTTCGAGGGACCGCTTGTTGCCCAGTAGCTGCAAGTGCTGGCAGTCTCTTCTGAAATGGCCTCAGCTCCAGAGGGCTCTCTGGCCTAAGTTGATGCCCTTTTAAGAGCAGGCCAAACCAGTACCTGTTGGAATCAGAAGTATCGAGGCTTAGTCACTTTGGCCCAATGCAAGACATTTCTGATGGATCATTTCAGCTCCACAGCTCCCTGTAGGGCTGGCTGAAGCCACAGGGTCTGCATTGTTAACACATGTCTCTTTTGGCCCTAATAATCGTCCCACACTTTCAACTCTGCCCGAAATTGTTCTTCCCTGGAAAACAATCTAATTTGCCACACAGAGATCAGATAGCTCTGGAAGCTCAGAGAGGGCAAGAATCCTATTGTGGAATATGCACATTTAAAATTTATTTATCCCACTTTTATCCCTCAGCATTATATATATACCAACTGTATATGTCTGTGCATATGCGTATATGTATTCATATGTATATGTGTAGTTTTAAGAAAGCTTTTAAAAATGTAATGTTACATGTGAATAATTTATTAGGTCAATAAGTGTTCTGGACAAGTCTGTGTAATTTTTAGAATGATCCCAATATATTAATAATTTCATGCCAACATATATTTAAATGCATCATATTATTTGGCACTAGATTTTGCTTCCTTCAGATTTCCCTTACTATAAGTCATGTCACAGTAAATTTCCTCTTTGTAAATTCTGTGCATGAGTGTTCCTCTTTAACCACTCCCATGTAGTTCTAATCATTAAAAAAATAAATTGTTTTTATTCTTTGAAAAGTAAAACAATTAAATCTATATTTGTATATTAAAGAGCTGAATTTTAAAATATAACCTGGTCCAATAAAGTGTTAATAAAGAACAAAAACAGAGCCTAAATAAAATTCAATTTATTATAATAGATTTTCTGAGTTATAATGGGCATTAAATTAATCACGAGCCCTGGCTGGTGTAGCTCAGTGGAGTGAGTGTAGGCCTGTGAACCAAAGGGTCATGGGTTTGATTCTCAGTCAGGGCACATGCCTGGGCTATAGACCAGGTCCCCAGGAGGGGGTGCATGAAAGGCAACTGCACATTGATGTTTCCCTCTCTCTTTTTCCTTCCCTTCCTTTCTCTAAAAATAAATAAATAAAATCTTTATTCAGAAAGTTAATCATGAGCTTCTTATCCAGGCCTTTACTTTGAGAAAAGAATACAATTTTATAAGCTTAATCTCTCTTTCCTCCAGTTATTTGTATTTTACTTTTTAAAAAAGAAATTAATGTGCCTTGGAAACTATAAAATTGTTAAGGGGCATAGATGGAGAGCAGGATGACAGCCAGTGCGGGGATGTTAGGGAGCGAAGATGAAAAAGGACTCACAGACAGGGACAGCAGTGTGATGACTGCTGGGGGGAGGGGAGTCTAAGGGGACTAAAGGGTAATGGGAAAATACAATAAAGGTTAAATTTAAAAAATTTTTTAAATTTGTTAAGGCAACCTTTTTATTTTCAAACTGTTCAGTTAATTCTTCCCTATTGAAATTTTTCTACAACTTATAATTGGCTTCACTAGCTTTCACTATCATCTGTAATACTCAGTTTATAATGAAGTTTAATGATGCTAATCTGATTTTCTGGGTTGTCCATAATGCTTGGGATTGCTGGTTATCTAATACCTGTTAGAGTGAGCTATGTGTTTTTAAACTTCTAACTGGATGGCATCAAATTGGTAGCAGTTAAATAACACTTTCTTTTTTAAAAAATATTTTATCTATTTATTTTAGAGAGAGCAGAAGGGAGGGAGAAAGAGAGGGAAAGAAACATCAATGTATGGTTGCCTCTGGCGTGCCTCCTACCAGGAACCTGGCCTGCAACCCAGGCATGTGCCCTGACTGGGAATTGAACCAGCAACCCTTTGGTTCTCAGGCAGGCACTCAATCTACTGAGCCACATCAGCCAGGAATACTTCCTTTTTATATTCACCTTATTAATGTGTTGCTGATGGAAAAGTCCAGGTAACTTAAACAGCAAAGTCTGTAAATGTATGTGGGTCCAGATGGGAAAGCTACTTCCAACAGATTCAGAAAATATACGTCTGCAAAGGAATCTCTCTCTCAAATACCTGCTGCTGCAAAGAAAGGGGAATTCCCTCATTCAGTTCTCCTCCATGCAAAACTATATAATCAAAGCCAACAGCAAATAACATCATAAGCACAAAATGCTAAAGCTGTCAATGTAAGAGAAGTTTAAACCTGTGGAGAATTTTTATGAGTTTATTTGAACCAAACTGATGACAATTGCTGGGAAACAACATCTCAATGGACGGAAAAAATACTCCAGAGAATGGCAGTTTTGCACTGTATTTTATACATTAGAATTAAAAAAGAACATGTAGGGGGTTACATGAAATTCACTGGTGATAGACTGGGGAGGTGGGAGAACACAAAGCAGGGAAATCTCTGGGACTGGACAAAAGGTAAAAGGAACAGACACATATTTCTTTTACATTTGTAGGTATAGGATAGTTAGCAGTTAACAACAACTATGACAACAATAACAATGAGAGGTTTTGTGGTCTCGGCTCTGGTGCACCAAGGGGTAAATGGGAGGGGAAGGAAATTACCCTGACATTCCAAAGCTAAGTTATCGTAGATGCAAAGTGACAATAGACAGGCTCGGTTAAGGTAAAGACTGGCCTTTGTCAGGGAGGATACCCGCCTAGGACATGACTGCTCACCATGACTCGCTTTTGGTCTGAAGTTTTAATTTCAAACCATCCAATGTGGTTACATTAGGTCTCAGAGTTTGTGAGGCCACCATGCAGGCATCCCCTGAGCTTGTTAGGGATAGTAGGTGGCCCCTTTTTTGTCCACAAAGCCAAACCATTGAAAACAGAAGCATGATAGGAATACTTACTGGCATGATTACCTAGCAACATTTGGAGATTCTCACTAACCCAATATGAAAATAAAATAAGGTCATTTTGAAAGTGTTAACATGAAGAACTATTGCATTATAAAATATTAAATAGTTATGGTCATATAATTATGATTATATTATGATTATTGACAGTTCGAAAGGGAATAAAGCCGACTCAGGGCTATCTGGCTTTTGGAGAGATTTTAACTTACATATCAAAGGACTGGAGGCTTGTCCAGAAGACCCTTTCAAGAAGGGAGGGAGACTGCCTCCTTCTCCCTTATAAGCAGAGAAAAGCCTTTTACATTCTCTCTCAGCTGTGGAGTATTGAGCCACTTGCATAGCAAAAAATTCTACCAGCTTTCTTCCTGTGGCCTGCAGATAGAGGAAGAAGAGTCAGTGTTTTTACTCTTTACTGTGAAGTCATAGGAAATCTTTCTTTAACCCAGAATATCCCTTGTGAGCATTTAGGATAAAATTAATAAAGATAAATATTCTTAAAAAATCAACATCAGTCGGTTTTTGACAACTATCTATTAAACATCTCTTATATTCCAGGCACAGTGTTAAGGCCAAAGACAGAGGAGAGCTAAAAGGAGCACATTCCCTAACACACAGGGTCGATAAGGTAGTTAAAAGACATTCAGAGCAAAACCACGCAGAAAAATATACTATTATATATTCCTATAAATGGTAAAAACAAATAAAATTATAAGTCAGATTCTTATGAAGGAAAATGAGGAAAATCCAATTAGGAGTCATATCAGACAAGGCTTCGCTTGGAAATTACTTCACAGCAATTAATATATATTGATGAAGATAAACATACAGGAATTCGCTTATCTCCTTCTTCTAGTTTGGCCACTACTTTATCTCAGTGCCTAGGACAAGGCCTTGTAAGTAGTAGAGTCAGGAAATATTTTTTGAACAATGAATACATGAGTGAATGAAAAAAAAAAGTCATTCTGCCATATAACCAGAGCCCTGAAGTGTGTAGCAGCTTGTCAGGACAAGAATGGAGGGGAAAATTCCAGATAGAGCAAAAAGCATGTTGAAAAAACGCAGGGAAAAAGTTATTAAGGGCAATTACTAATCATGTCAAGGATTTTATATTTATCTTAAAAGTAATGATAATAATTTACACATCTTAACAAAAAAATGCAACTTATATTTATATTTTATTTTTATGTTAGGATGCAATTTATATTTTAAAATTTACATTTTAATTTATATGTAAAATTTTTTATGTAATATATATTTTTAACAGGATGTAATTTATATTTTTAAAACATTGAAAGCAATTTATATTTTTTAAAAACCAATTTTTTATTTATGTCTTAAAAACTTGCACAGGCTATCACCTTATTTTGACATGTATCATGTGCACTTTTTTGCCAAATTTTTGAGGGAAAATAAGGATGCGCATTATACACGGGTAATACTAATTCCATATCTACCTTCCATTATGCATAAGTATCATAAATTTGTTATTGGTACATAAAATTTCTTGTACCTTATATCTGTTTTTGTGCTTTGTAATTATTTGTTACATAAAATTTCTTGTACCATAATATGTTCAAAAATAGTTGCTAAAATTCCTTTACAATACAAAAGACAAGTAGCTAAATATAAATAAATAGATAGATAGATAGATAGATAGATAGATAGATAGATAAATAAATAATTGAATGAAAAAATTAAAATGAATGATTTTTTCCCTGAAAGTTTGGGCCAAAAACATGGCTGCACATTATATGTGGCAAAATACGATAAGTGGAAATTGATTTTTAAGGGCAAGAGGAAGTAAATAACTCACTTAAGAAACACTCCCTTAGGTCATGGCTGATAGATGAGCAAGGTGACAATGGACAAGAAAATAAGTGAGAAGACAGAATCACCGGGGCTCCGTGGGGACTGAGGGACAGACATGCATCATTAATGGCAGCTACGTGAGCCAGACAGGAATGGGAGGCAGAGTTCTGTGAGTTTCGAAAGGACTACTCAAGGATACATTCATCATCAAAATTAAAATCACAGAAAAGAAGTGAAATATAAAAAACAATGGAGAGCAAATTAATCAGTAAAGTAGTTTGGGAATAATGCACACTACTGACTGTAATACATGGCTCATTTTTGTAGGTGTCTTTAAATGCTGGAATTAAATTTCCAGACTAAAACAATTCGTAAGAAAGCAGCTGAAGTATTTTAAGAGTAGTTAGTTAGCATAAGGTTCTTGGTGAAACACTTTGAATTATGTTGCAAATACATACAGTTAAGTGTATATTTTGCAATTTTAATTTCTGAAAATAAAACCTATAATATCCAAGCCAAGATATGAACTAAGAAAGAAAGAAGGAGCTCCTACCCTTTGCAACAGCATGGATGGAACTGGAAAGCATTATGCTAAGTGAAATAAGCCAGGCTGTGAAAGACAAATACCATATGATCTCACCTTTAACAGGAACCTAAGCAACTAAACAAACAAGCAAGCAAAATATAACCAGAGACACTGAAATAGAAAACAGGCTGACAGTAACCAGAGGGGAGAGGGGAGGGAATTTCAGGGGAAAAGGGGAAGGGGTCACAGGAACAAGTATAAAGGACACATGGACAAAAACTAAGGGGGGTGGAAATGGGAGGGAGGTAGGGAGCACTGGAGGGGTGGACTGGGATGGGAATAAAAGACAGAAAACTGTACTTGAATAACAATTAAAATAAAATAAAAAAAGATACAAACTAAGAAAACCAAAGAGGAAAATAAAAAAGAAAACTAAGATTCAAATAACTTAGAAGTTTTCAATGATAAATGAGAAGATAATTTTATGTAAACAGGAAAAAGATACACAGGAAGATGAGGCAAGTTCACAAAATTTAAGATCACAATTTATTACCGTCAAGGGCAATGAAAATGAATTTGAATTACTAACAGTTTCTTTAAAAAGTGCAATCAATTAATTTAAAAAGGCATATCAAGATATTTTGTTTAACATATGTAAAATCTACTCATTTCTGATGATTGGCTTCTAATGGAATGTGAATAAAAACCAGTGTAGAAATTGGGAATTGTTTCTTAGGTAGGCATTTCCATCATAACTCAAAGTAAAATTTGTACCTGCAGGATCAAAGAAATGAGGTGATATTTGCTTTCTTAGCCTTCAAAAGGGAAGGCAAAGAACTTGACAGAGAGAGAGCGAGTTTACAACATCTGAACATAATAGAGCAAAACTATAACCCTGGTAGGCATGCTTGCTTTTATTGCAAACGACACTTACTCAGGTACAATAGGAACACAAAGAACACACCTGTCATGGAAGAGGGTGCCATCAGTAACTCTGTCACTATGCTCCTTAGAAGGACACAGGTCCACAGTATCTTCATCATGATGTCATCTTTTCTCTCATTCCGTCACCAGATTGAGTCTCAATTTTGTTTCAACCTTATCCCACACTTCAGACTAATTATTTTAAATGATAACAACCAAGTAGTGTATAATTACACTATGCTTTATAAATTGCATCTTTTACACAATATTGAGTCAAGTTGGTATGTATATGATTGCCATTTCACAGATAACAAAACTTTGATATGGAGAGATGAAATGTTTACAAGTCTTCAGAGAGGAAAAAAACAATCAGGCAAAACTCAGATCCCTAACTTCAGGTTTGGTTCTCTCCATAAAAACAAGGTACATTTTTGACATACCATTTAATAAATGTTAACTGTAAAGTTGGTTTGGTTAAACCGATTTATAAAAGATTTAAAGCATAATTACATGATTATAGCTTTAAATTAGTAAAACCACACTGTGCATGGTAGATTTGATTTAAAATTAGTACTTAGGGAGGTGTGTATTAATAAAATATTTTAATAATAAACGTGAATAAAACTTGAGAGCATGAAGTCCGCATACAGAGATAATTTTTCTTGAAAACCTGGTTAGTTTTAAGGTACTAAATCTTACAATCTTGGGTAGAGTTCTGCTGGTAAAAACTAAAGATTTCTTCTCTGGTCTCTCTGCTTCATGTAGTTTGTTTTTTAAGCCCCTCAAAATATGGACCAGTGTGTAAATAAAGGATTGGTGGGGTCGGCAAGTGCTGTCGCAGGACCTGGACCACACAGGTACCTAAGCCTTAGGCATCTGTGGACACACCTCTTCTTCACCTACCTAGTCTCCAAGGGTTTATTGGAGAGGGGTGACTTCAGTTCTTAGCCTAACACTTCCTTCTGTGAGTCAAACTAATAAGGAGGTTTGAAAGTAAGGATGCATTTTTCACAAACTCTTGAGTAGTGCTTTACGAACCTGACTGAGGCACAGAACCTCCCCATGGAGCTACTTGAAAATACAGATGCATAGTCCTCACCCCTTGATGATTCTCCCCTACCGGGGTGCACTTTGGGCCTCTGTATTTGTTTAAACTTTCCAAATGATTTTCGGCTCTTGGGATGGAAACAACTATTGCACTTATCAAGTATCAGCAAAGGAGCCTGGGGACTCTCTTACCCTGTCTTCTGGATTCTCAGCCCACCACTTAAGAAACACTCCAGTCCCAAAGGGCAGTTAGCAGTTTGTTTTATTGAAAAAAGCTCAGGGCATTCATTGGCCACCCTTTCATCCTGGATGACGTTACTCTTTCTTCCAGGAGACGCCTCATAATGGTACAGTCTTACTGAAAGGAGCGGAACAGGTTTTGCATTTTTCTACTACTTTGACCTTAAATGAGTGGCTGTTTTTGACAGGGCCTAACTTCTGTTCTCTATATCCTTTTCTCAATGTCTCAGAATGCCCCATAATGGAAAAGAGTGGGGGCAGAGGGCTGTCCTGTGGCACTGAGCCCTTAACCTGCAACATCTGACACTTGGTGGGGAACAATCTCCACACATTTGGTGACCAGAAGTGCAGTGTTCCTTGTGGATGATGATGGAGACACACAAGAGGAAGAGCTTTTTTCTCTAAAACATACAGGAGAGGGCAAAAATAGGTGTACCTAAGTGCGCTGTGCCATCGTGACATTCTCTTGAGGTAATAAATCTACTGAAATAATCATAACCTGCATGGCTTTTCTAATGAACAACTGTAAACCCGCTTTTGCCCACTGCTGCATATAAACATTCATAATTGAACACATTGATGCTAATATTATTTTGATCAATTTTTAACTATTATATCAGTTAACAAGTAGAAAAGTGAAAGATTTTGTTTTACCTTCACTTTCTTTTAATTATTAGTTCACTTTTAAGAAGAAAAAAAATTGTGTACATCAATAGAGGAGATTTTGCATTTTATATTCAGATGATATATATCACACAGAAATTCTCATTAAAAATAATGAAAATACCATTGTAGGAGATATTATGTTTGTAGCTACTTCCTAAACACAGTTCTATTCCTTGAACAGTAAAGCAAAGACATTTAAGCTACATGTGCTATTTTGGCTAAAGCATCTCTTTTTCAAAAAGGTTTATCTATATGTGAAATAAAAGATGAAAGTGAGCAATGAGAGATCATGCTTTATATTGACAATCTGTTGCTCAGATACATGGTTGAAAGTGCTAGCAGGGCCTAAAAACATGTAGATTAACTCCAAGTAAAATGGATGCTCTTTATACTCTTCGACCAAACCTATTTCATGAGAATGGAATTTGGCAAGATGGGGTGTGTGTGACCGCCCTTCTGAGAACAATCTATCTCACCTAACAATGCAGTCAAGCCTGCAGCATCCCCTTAGCTGTAATCAGTGCTGAGTGTTCCAGAATTCCCAACTCCTCCTGCATAATTCAGGAAAACAAATGGGCTCCTTTCGATATTCTTGACTGAAGAATCTAGATCTAGATTTACAATTTTATAAACTCAATGTTCCCACTTCATTGATATTAAAGAAATGTAGTTGTTTACCTGAAATTCAAGGCCTAAGTGCTTATCCTATACTCTCCTTGTCTGTGATTTTATAGCACTCCTTTAATAGAAATAGCAATATCCAACAGAGATGGACAATCCAGATTTCATACCAGCAAGCATACTCATCTAGGCACAGATGAATAGACACAGTTAAAGTGAGGAACATTAATTTTCTCTTCTCACAGTGAAATTACGTGCATTAATTTCTTCTCTGTCAGAATAGCATAGTACACATCCAGGAGTAGGATAAAGTGTTTCAAGTGCTGCTTTTTACTGTGTGAGAATCTTGGACGAGTTGCATACCTTCTGTCAGAAGTTCACTATTAACCATGCGTGTCAACAGGGTAATTTTAGGCTCTGTACGATTTACCCCATAAGCTGATTATAATTTTCAAAAATTTGAAAAAATCCAAAGGCCTTTGCACTTGATCCTGACCTGTTATTACTCCATGAATGTACCCTAGAAATAAGTACTCTGTCCCACACTTTGTGGGCCATTGAGGAAGTGGCTTTTGACCATGAGCAGCAACAGCTGCCCTTTCCGGTGTCACTGTCTTCAACCTCACCACTTCTCCCCCCTCCTCAGCTTATTAACTATTACAGTGCTACCGACAAACCCTTGTGATTGGCACCTGACCTCTCACGGTTCTTACCTGGTGCTGGGAAATGAGATAGAATGACCATTCTTCAGTCCCCATCTGGGGAGTGGGAGTTTTCTCTTGCATGTTCCTCAGTGTCGGCGTTCCTCACAAGCCCAAGGCCAGAATGTCCACCAGGAGGATTGGTCTTATTTTCACTCAAGACGAGTGGTTCTTGACCTCAATGGAGCTTTAAAAATTGCTGATGCCCCCCCACTCCCAGAATCTGATTCCATTGGTCTGGAGTGTGGCTTAGACCTTAAAATTTTGTAAAGCTCCCCAGGACATTCTACTGTGCTTACAATGATGGAGACCACCAATACAGCAGATTCTAGAAAGTCTGAGGAAGAGAAACATTGGGTTAGTATTTGTTAAAGAAACTAATTATATTTTCATAAATGTCCCAGTTTTCAAGCAGGAGATTAGTGAAGGACACCTACTGTTTTCCCCATGAATTAAAGTAGGTAAAAATATTTCATATCTTAGAAACTATTTACTCTCTGATGTCACAGTAATAATAGTAATTGTTATAACTGCTATATACAAGCCAGAGAAATATGTTACATTTTGACCTACTGGGACTTTGGAAATTCCTAGAGAGAGAGACCTTATATCAGAAAGTTATTTTATATGCCACTAAACATTTGAAATAAAAATTTAGCATTTTTTAGGACTTGGGGTTAAGAAAAAAATTAAACTTCCTCTCAATTCAAAAATTACTTTTCCTCTCTTTTAACCACACTAGTCTCTCCTTGCCTGCTTATCAGTTTTTATCCTAATTTTTTGTCTATTGCAGATGACACTGTATCCCAGCTCTAGACTGAGTGCTCCTTGAGAGCAATGGTATCTCATTCATCTTTGATTTCCCTGGTCTTTACACAGTCCCTGACATTTAAAAGACTTTCAGTAAACACTGACTTCAACTGAACTGAGAGCAACCTATCTCCACCTTGATCTGATCTCCTGGTTTTCCAAGTTGAGTAAAACTGGGCATCACCATCGTTCCCCCTAAAAGCACAGACGGTGGTACTTCAGAGCCTCCAGCAAAGCATTACCATTTTACAAAGAGCTAGCATTTTGGTTACACACTGTATTTACATCTATTAATTCAAGATGGCCTAATTAAAGTGTGAGTGTGTTTGAAAGCATAGTAACGTAACAGCCATGAATAATCGTTTTCCTTCCTGTCATATTGATAGAGAGAAAAGGAGAAAACTTTTTCTCCGGAGATGAAATGCTTGATCTAAGTGTCAGTGGTTTCGCGTATTAAAAATCTTGATATTAGTATTTAAAAAGAGCATCATTGAATCTATTAGTAATCTGGACCCTGGAGAACTTGCACGTTGCTGTTAAATGTGTGGCATGTTTTCTAATTATAATCAGCTAAACCACTTAAATGAGCAATACTGTTTAAATTAGGAAATTAAAAGTTTGAATTATTTTTCTGTAAACTTGTTACTGCTTCTTAAGGAAGCTAAAGCCTTGTTGAATGCCAAAATTCTCCATACCCACTGATTGTGTGCTGTTTACAATCGATCTGTAATTTGCCTGGCTGCTTCCAATAAAATATTAATGAAATCAAACCTAAACAGTTTTCTTTCACATTCATCTTCTCATCCTGGGTCAGGCTATCAAGCTGTTTTATTAAAATGAGCCAAGCTTTTTAACTGCCTATGTGTAAATTTGTAAATTTTATCCTAAAACATTTAAGAAATTATTTTTGTCTGTGTTGGGACTCATCATCTGTAACTTTTTGATTTTCAACAAAGTATTTATTGTTGATATACTTTTATTTTTAACATAGTTAATTATACCAGCCAAAATGTAGATTACTAAGGGATAAAGGATGAATTCTCTGACATTTATAGTGTGATTTGGGAGATACTAATACTCGCACGCAGAATAATTACGTCAGACAAAAGGGTCTCAGAGGGATGCTACCGGCCCTCATTTCTGAAGAGGAGAGGTCTGCAGTGAGGTCCGGGGCGGGGCTGGAGAAGAAGGGCAATGGTGTGCGAGCCTTCCTCCCGCGAGAGGCTCTGTCTGACCCTGCCCCTTCCTCGAAAGTAGAGAGCCACTGTAAAAACAGTTCAGTAAGAGGAAAATCTCGTTTTTGTTGAAATGGCCAAGTATCAACTTAGAGAATATTGTTGTATTTGAGCTGAAGTTTTTAAGACTGGAAATTGAACAGATGGGAAGCTAAAGGACAGAGACTTCCAGCTGCCTGGAAAAAGGAAAACAAAACTCGAATCCAAGCAAAACAACAAAGAACCGTTGGGAATGCTTATGACCTGTAATGACTGAGCAGGGGTACGTTAAATAAAAATGAAGAAAGTAGTCTGGCATGAACACATTTACAGCATCTTTGAAAACCAAAGATAAAACTTTTTTTTTTGTCTCAAAAATAAATCACAGGAAAGCCTAGATGGTGTTGGAAGAGCTTTAGTGCCCAGACATCACAGAGATTACGCTGGGCGGAGAGGTTCTTCTTCCTTTAGGGTGTGACCACCAAAACTGCAGACATTTGCAAATGTCCCCTTATGAGTAAAGTCACCCCTGTTTGACTATCACTGGGAAAGAACAAAGAAAAAAAGAAGAATACCAGCCTAGGCAATATCCTGAGTTGTCTTTAGTTCCCTTATGAAACAGATAACTCTCTTTTACATACAGTCTTTATATGATTTAAGTATCAAAAGGAAGGTTACAGCTCTCAAAGAGGTCCAGATGAGATGAATAAGACTTTACAAGCAGTTAGATATGCATGATTGAGGCTGAAAAATTTGTCTTTCCTGCCTACTTACGGATCCTTATTATCCTTGGAAATGCAGGAGAGGCCAACATTGGATGATATGTTAATAGCTTCCAGGTCTTCACCACTATACACATTATTACGAGCAGATGTTCTGTGAAGTGGATTTGGATGGATGTTCTACTCTTCGGTCTCAGCATAGCAGGAGCAGTTTATTTTCCCTTTGTTAAAGAACGAGTTTTGGTGCCATCTGACAAGAAAGCAGTTATGCAGCATTATTTAAGACTCTGGAGACCAGACATCTGAAGACGTGAGACGAATAAGAATAACTGCAGTCATTTACGATGGAAGTAGAAGGCACTTAAGAGCCACATCGAAAATCCCCCAATCTGGACAAGGAGAACAGGTCCCAGAGACCTCCAGTCTCTGTTTTGTTTTGTTTTTGTTTTTAGCCGAAGCAACACTGTCATTACATAAAACTGTTCAACATATCTTTTTGGGGGGCATTCAACACTCTGTATTAGTTTCAGTTGTACAGCACAGCAGACAGACATTCATATAAGGTTACAAAGTGTTCCCTCTGCTACTTTGAGTGCTCACCTTATTTCCTGTGTTCTAATAACCAAGTTGCTCTTGCCTTTAATGTAAATGTAGATTATACAGCTATCTCAGTGATACTACTCCACATAGAGGAGATGTTAACAATAGCATATATTCTTCATCAGCACATCAGAATAAAAACCAGGCCACTCTAGTATCCGAAAGCACTTAAGCCAATGTACTCAGTCTAGTTTATTGTGCTTTTAGGGGTTATGAAGTGTTAGTCAGCACCAGTCAATATTAGAGTAGCTCTTGGATTGGTGGATTTCCTTTAATATTTTGAATTTCCCCATTCCTATGTAGTAACACTTCATCTTGATGAGATAAGGAAATGTGGTATAAAAATTAATGTAATATGTAAAACTGGCATTATTAATTTCTGCACTGTTTGAAATGGTGTCATTTTAAATCTCAATATTATAAGAGGATTTCTGGATGTGTCTGGTTCAAGCAAAGCCTTTTCATGAAAGGTGAGATGGCTGAGTATAGGATATCATCCGAAAAGCTGATTTAATCCCTGCCTACTTTCATATACAAACTTTCATATGCAATGTATTTGCATATCACCATAGAAACTGCGCAAACAGTTACAACTGGTTGATCCATAAATTCCTTCCTTCTTGCTAATATACCTATCATCTGTAACCTCCCTCCCAGTCTCTGCATCACAACACCCATCACACTAGCCTCACATGAGAACCGCAGCTGACAGCTATCTTCCCTCAAACCTCCATCTCTGTCTTGTTTACCTTCCTGTTTTTAAAGACGTGCCACTCTAGTCTAAATACTATTCAACCCAGGGAACCCTTTCTCCATCACACGCAAACTCCCCTCCACCTTCCGTCTCTTTCCTAAGTGGACCATGACTTAATACTAACAGACACTCGGCTTCCTCCCTTGAGGGCATTTCCCACTGGAAATCTGGTGAAAGGCATTCTATTCCCTTCTCTTAGCTAGCAGAGTTTTATTGTTACCCATCTAAATTTCTGGGTTTGATATTAGTTCATGTACACCATGCTTCCATATTCTTGTTTTAATCACATCCTAACTTCGATATATGAGGGGTGAGCCCCCACAAACGGAATTATCTTCTGGAGGGCAAGCACCTTACAGTACAGGCTTCCCCCACTAGGTGAGTGTTCTAGGAACCCGTCTGTATCAGTGTACCAGTGGGTTTTGTTGTGAGAGGCTGAGTTTGGCTTCAGTGAATTTTTTTTTAAGACACCTTCAGTGCATTTTCCCATTTCTTGATGGATGATTTGCGAGCATACCTGCCCTCATTGTGCTGAGTGTTCAGCAGTTTTTGACCAAAAGTAGCATGAATCACTTTGCCCCGCCCTCCCTATTCACCCAATTTTGCCCCAAGCAACTTTTTTTCCTTGTTTCCCCAGATGAAAAAGTCCTCAGAGGAAAACCTTGTCCTGATGTGGAAGAGATGAAACAAAAAATGGCAGAAGCATTAAAAGGCATCGAAACTGACGAGTTCAAAAAATGTTTTGAGCACTTAAAAAAATGTCTTGATAGGTGTATTGCATCACATGGAGAATATTTTGAAGGTGACTGAAGTTTAAACATGTAAGAAAAAATACACAAATTTTTGTAAGTAAATTCTGTTTTGTACCCCCACCATGTAAATCAATTTTTACAACAATTTGTAAGGAAAGAAAAAATAGTTCTACCAGTTTTTTATTACAAGTTTAATTGTCACAATGATAATATGGAATTTCTGCCTCCATCAGCTAATTTGTCTGGAGATTGCAAAAATAGACTATACAGTATAGATAAATAGAGAGATTTTAAACTCCCAATTTACTTTGAGTTTCAGTGTCTGAAGTTGCATAAGCTCTGGCAACCGTATTTTAAAGAACAGATGTCAAACCTCATAACTGTGGAAGGGAGGAGAGCCAGAAAGTGGATCTATCCAGAAAGCAAGTCAAATAAGAAAATGTTGTATTCAAGGGCTATGCTTTTTCTATTTACTTACAGTTCTGGCTATACAACTTAGAAATGTATTTCTTTGTATTTAAGTAGAAAAGAAAACTATGAATAATTAGAAAAAAAAGAAAAAAATCGTATCAAGGGCAGGAAGAAATTGTCAGGTGGCTAAGCATAATAACCACCCCTGGAAGAGGGTCTCAGAGTTTCAGTAGGATTCTCGGAGTTTCAGTAGGATACATCAACCATGTGCAGTACGAGCAGAGATTACAATACCAATTCAGTGTTTCCTGTTCTGAGAGATAAAGCTTCCAGATGACTGTGCTAACAACGACTCATTGCTAATAAGTCACATCGACTAAGGGATAATAGTCTTTGGACAAGGCTTGATGGGTTTCGGGGAAGTCTGTGGGGATACCAGAAAAAAAGTTGAAAGTAAGAAGAAAGGTAAACAAAAGGAAAGCCCTTCTAAATTTTGTGCTAATGGCTGGAGCCTTGTGGTTGTCCATTACCCACTTCAAACTCTAGGTCATGGTGTAAATCAAGTATTTTTGCAGTAGAAGAAATCAGTAATGTTCAGCTATGGAAACAAATGACATTAATAACCATCCTTAAAACTAAAAAAGTGAGATTAAACCAACCAGTACCATCCTTGCATGTATTCTAGAGACTCTGCTGCTCTGAGCTACAAGCTCTAGGAGGCCTGGTATCAAACACACATATGCACACACACACTAAGTATATTAAAGAATACTCAGACACCTCCGTCCCTCAGAACGTGGCATGCAGCACTGGCATAGCTCAGCCTGTAACCCAACATCTGCTCTCACCACTGAGTCTTTCAGGTTTCTAGCAAATTCTCCTACCACATTTCTTGCCCTATAGCTTCAAAACAAAAGGCAACTGTGGCTAAAGGTTTTGATGGTTTAGATTAGGTCACTGCTTTAAAGTAAAAGAATTTTGGCTGTGGAAGCACTTTGCTAGGAGCAGAAAAAAATTAACTTGAGAATATTTCCTTTACAATAACAAGAATGAAGTAAAATCTTGCAGAATGAAGTATCTTTGGCTGCTCTTGCTAAGTCGTTTTTGTTTTTGTTTTTTTGCTTTCTTCTCTTTTTCCAATCTGTGCTTCTGAAGACATCACCCAAATAAGGCAATTATATATATTTCAGACAAGACATGAAATGTAATAGGGGAAAAATATGAAGCAAGAGTGGTCTTCAAATAAAGAGTATTTATTTGAAGTGGTCTTCAAATAAATTTGAAGTGGTCTTCAAATAAATTATGTTCTTTGGCAGAAGCCAAACACAAGTTTGAATTTGCACTCTCCATGTTATTTGGTATAAACTGTTACTTATTTTAATAGTATCAGTAAATGCTTAGCTAAAAAAGGGAAAAAGTTAACAGATAGGAGTTAAAAATGCAACATAAGTAACCTTCTAATAAAAAATAGATAATTACAACAAGGAAATGAAGAATAATATTTATGTATTTACAAATAATCTAAACACTTATTTGTATAGAGAATAATATTTTCTGAAATTATAGATCAAAATATATGAAGGCAAATTGGAACAATGGACACCATATTGCTATTTTCATTTTTAAAAATAATATCCTAGCATTGAAAAGTTTGAAAGGAGAATGCAAGCAATAATTTAAGGAAATATGGATATATAGGATAAAATTAAAATATTTGGCAATATTTTGTGTGATACTTCACTCTTTGCTACCCAGTTATAATGTTGGAGCACATTATTTAAAATCTGTAATGCCTTTTTAGACCTAACCTTTATTTAAAAATTTTACTTACAATGACAATGGCTATTGTCTCAGTAGGTTATAATTTGTCCATATTGAAATTATAAAATAACTAAAAACTACCAGTGACTCAATAAGAACCATTGGGGGCTGAGGGTAACAGGAGGGGATTTTTTTAAGAGGGACTTGTGGGAACTTTGACGGATATAAAATAACTTCATTGCTTTGGTGATTACATGTGTTTAAACATTTATCAAACTCATCAACTCGCCACTTACAAAGCATAAATATTACCATTTGTAAACATAATCAACAAATTCATTTAAAAATATTGTGATATCTGTTCTTTGAGTTTTAATACATAATAAAATACTGATATTTTAATATACTATCTAAAAATAATTTGTTTTTTAAAATTGTCTAATTTGGCATTACTATCAAGAAAATAAAATTACAAATGTTTTAATATTTTAACAAATGCTAAAACTGTGATTTTAACAATAATTAATGATGTTGATAAAAGCTAAGATTGCATAGAATAAACATTAAATTTTATTATGTTAGTCATAATTTGTTAATTATCCAAACACCACTGACCCATCAATAATTGGATATCTAGAGAAATGCAATGAAATTAAGTTTATTTACAGTTTACATTTTCTCATCTCTCAGTCCAATAAAAATTACATCATAATACATAAATTTTTATCTTTAATTATGTAGACATATTTCTCAGAACAGGAAAATAGAAAATATTTTATGTATCAGTAGTACCAGTTTGACTGCTTTTAGACAAAGGGCATATAATCCTCCATCTGTTCTCAGGTCCCATAAATTACGGAGGCGGGTCTAAGGCCCCCTTAATCTATGAGACCTCTATGAGGCTATATATTAGGGATGTATTTTGGTGCCAACATAAACAAACAGACAAACACAAAAACATGGTAGTCATTAAAGCTGCCCCAAACCAGAGTGGACAAACTGCACAGGCTGTGTACGCCCTGTGACTGAAAGCATTCAGCCTCAGGTTGAACAGTTGCCCGGGAAGGATGCTTTAGAAGAGATTACTTGCATTGGAATAAGGTTGATAAGTGACATTATAAGGGTATTTTAAACACCAAACCAGATTCTTAATACATTGATAATTAATATTTATTGAGTACTAGATTCTGTGGTAAGCATTTCTTAGATATCAACTCACTAAAACTTTACAGTTTTTTTTTGGGGGGGTGGGCAGGACTGAAGGAGTTTATTTATGCCAATGAGCAACATGAGAGTAGAGCACTAAAGAGTGGAGCTTTACACATTTTGAGGTAGGTGCCATGCTCTCCTTTTCATGTATAAGGAAGCCCAACGTGAAAGGCATTAAATGATTTCCCCCAAATTAGACTGCCATCGTACACTCTGGATTTGGTTTCTGGTATATCAGCCTCCCAAAACCCTGTGATTATTTATTACATAACAGTGCCTTTCACATTTTTCTCATTTTTAGAAGGAGGTTTCCTTTAGTAGACATTGCAGCAAATGCTGTCAATGCTCTACAGTATCCTCTGAGCACTATCTGCACCCTGCATTCCAGCCCACGTTCCAGCACAGTTTCCAACATCAAGCACCTCCTGCATCTTATTGCCAGAGGAATTCCTCTGACCCAAGAAGAACTAGCTCTGCATACATGAGTGACAGGTTAGATATACCAAGGAACTGCCCTGGCAGGTGTGGCTCGGTGAACTGAGTGTTGGCCTGTGAACCGAAGGGTTGCCGGTTCAATTCCCAGTCAGGGCACATGCCTAGGTTGAGGGCCAGGTCCCCAATTGGAGGTGTGTGAGAGGCAACCATACTTTGATGTTTCTCTCCCTCTTTCTCTGTCCCTTCTACTCTCTTTAAAAATAAATAAATAAAATCTTAAAAAGAAAAGAAATACCAGGGAACTAAGTCTCCCTGGGAATACCCTCCTAACCAATGACTGATGGGAATTCCGTGGTGAAGACCCTACCTCTAAACACCTCAGTTGAAAAACTCTGAGGTATGTGCCTCCAGGGCTCCCCAGTAGAATTCAGTTCTCATCAATTATTTTGGAAAAACATTTGGTTTATCTTATATAATACAGCCATTCTATAAATACATTGCAAATGTATAAATTCAATGTCATATCAAAGCACATTAATGACTGGTCAATTCATATCATGCAGTTCTTGGTTAGAAACCTGTGTGAAGCAGCAGTGGTGCAAATGATTACTTTCCTATTTCTAGTCTGTAGTGTGTTTAGAACTATTCAATATAGAATCTCCAATAATGCAGGTTAACACAACTAAATAAAATATTTCATAACATAAGATAGTTAAAGCT
>PVKM010025245.1:0-20048 GCA_004027735.1 Carollia perspicillata
GTACGTATTAATAACCAAGACAGATTTACTCCTTCAAACACTCAGTTTTGCCACACAGGCACCATTTTGAAAAAGCAAGTACCGAAGATAAATGGACCATTTCGGACCCACTGAACCCTCTGGACACAAATTATAGACACGCAGTGTGTAACACTTAAGACATAGTCACTTGTCACACACTGGCAAGCTCAACATACAGGCAATTGGATGCACAGTGGTAGCTCCAGACACACCAAACTCTTTGGGCATCTTGATGTTCTTGCCCAAATAACACAAGCACGTACTAGGAATCAGTGCCCGCTTCAACTTAGCTCAGGAAGAAGGGCGCCAAAATGGAATTTCTTTGAGCCCATATCAGACCAGCTCATAAATTCTTTATTTTTAAAGCATGTGGCAGGCATTGTTTCCCCATCTTGAAATGGGTGGGTAGATCGTAACGTTGGAGATCTGTTCTAGTTGATATGCACAGGTTCCTTGAATGGCTCGAGTGTTCCCTCCCAGACTCCGGAGATCTGCAGAATGGGGAGCGGCGAGGGAACTGATCTCTGGATTATGCCCCCTCCCCCAGAACTAGCTCTAGACGAACTCCTTCTCCTCCTTGATTTTTGAGATAATACAGACCCCTTTCGGGTGATGCCAAGGCTGTTGTATTCCTGGAGGCGGAGCCATGTCCTTGGTTACCTGGGCTACTCCGGTGGTTCTCCTTTTCTGTCCCTGAGTGGTTCCGTGAGATCTTGGGATCGACTTGTCCCGCCACTTCCTGCCACAATGGGAGAGCCTTTTGGTGGAAGTTTTCTCCTATTCCTGTCCCTTCCTAAGGGCATCAGCCTGGTGTTGGGAGACTCTCTGGGCTCCATTCTGTTCACTTATATCATCTTCAGTCGGTCAGGCGGACACAAAGGGTCCGGCTCCGGGACCTTCCGCAGTCTCTGTTGCAGGGCTGCTGGCTGTCTCCCCTCCTGCATCCATGCTCACGCTGAGCACAGAGTATTTGCGTGAAGCATGTTGTTGGACTCCTTCCCCACCAGCATAAGCAAGAGAGGTGGCCCCAGGCACCTCAGCAACCATGGGAAGGCTTCTGACACTGACTTGGTCTTGGTCCCGTTCTCCATGGAGCTCCGTGGCCTGTGCAGAGAGGAGAAACGGGTAAGTAGAAAACGAGTGAGACTAGGAAGGGCTGTCCCTGGTCTTCAAGAGCTTACCAATAGAAGAGCCTTTAAAGTCCCCAAGTGCAGTCTCCCAGTGGATGCAGGGACCCCCCTGCGGCACACCCACAAGGGTCACTGCAGCTTCGCTGGGACAGTTCCAGTGCCAGCGAGGGCCCTAGTGCGCTTGTGCTGTATACAGCTGTCTCAGCAAAGAGTGCATAAAGCTCTGTACACAGTCTCCCTTCAGGGATCTAGAACAGAGACTCCAGAGGGAGACTGCTCAGCCATAAGTGAGCAGTCCGTTTTACATTCTGATAGCCACTGACATTGTGCGCCTGTGTGCAAAGCATGCTGTGCAGTGCCACAGCTTTATTCAAAGATCAGTTCATGGCTCAGGCAAGGGAAGGGCTTTCTCGTAGTGAGTGAAAAGTGTCCAGTAACAGATCAGACTGCCTGAGTCCACAGTAGCAGGCAAGTGTTCCAGGACAGCCTGGACGGTAAGGATGCTGGTGACAGCTCTGCAACATCGGGTATGGGGTCAGGGGAGCTGACGTCTTAGGGACCTCACATATGCAGAAGCACTCAGAACCTCCCCAAGGTCAGGGCCTCCACACGGGGGCTCATCTGGCCTGAGCCCTCCCACATGCAGTATTTCCCCTGTCAGCCTAGCAGGGCAGCCTGAGAGCCTCCAGTCACTCTCCTGAAGCACTCGGGTCCCCTCTCTGTCTCTGCAAAAACTTACTGCTGGGCTCTTCCTGTCCTCTGCCTCCAACCCAGGCAGGTCCATCATGCCACAAGCTGGTACGGCATGGGTGCTGCTGTAAGCCTCCACAGGCGGTCTCAGGGAGGACACCAGGTCTTCCCAGTGTGCAAATAGATCTCCTTTTGCATCTGAAGGGGGGCATAATTGTAGGTAAAAGGAGAGGCCAGTGGCCAGCTTCAAGTGGAGCTGTTTGTTCTCGTGACTATAGACAGACAACTTTACAAACTTCAGAGGAAGCAGCCTGGTCAGCTCCAAGCGCTTGGCTGACTTGCGTCCCCTTCCCTGGGTGTGTCGGTCATGGTTGGCACCGATTGCACAGCTGACAGCCGGTCGCGCCAGCAGCATGACATCAGGTATTACGATGTTGGGACTGGAGTATGCGATGCCCAGAGTGACCATTTGCACGCTGTTGTGCACGTCGATCACTTCTCCTCTTTTGCTGATCTGGATGAAGTCGCTCTCAAACATGGGGCTGTGCTTGAACATGGCGAACTCGCCCTTGCGCAGCTGCCGCTGCAGCTTCCCCATGGAGCCGTGGAACATGGGCAGCATGTGGCTGCTCTGGGCGCTGCCCTGCCATAGGGTCGTGTTGCTACCCGTGTCTGTCTTTCATTAAGACCACTGCACGTCCTGCCCGAAGCTCCACCTTGGTCTCAACCACAGCCCCTCACAGGCTGCCTTTAAGCTTTTGCTGTCCATTGTGACCTGCAGTCAGCTGTCACACACAGCACTGTGTCCTCATCTCCACAGCTCTCCCTGCAGGGACAGCGTCCTCCTGCAAACCACCACCCCCACAAAGGTGCAGAGAGTACCAAATTACAATGCGTTTTACTGTGTGAAACACAAGTATGTTTCTTCAAGGCCACATGTTTTCACATCGCTACCACAGGCAGTGATATGTAAATGACTAGCACTGTTAGGTGACCACAAATACTTAAGGCTTTAAGAATTGAATGTATTTTTGAGCTTTTGCTTAAAGTCATATAGTTAGCATGGAATTCCTGTGAAACATTCACTCAGCCACCAAGCTAGAATGTACAACAGGGAGAGCTTCCCTGAGCCTCTCCTTGTCTTTCTCAAGCTGCATGTAGTTGTAGATGTCTGCAGACTGTTTTCTCAAAATCTCAGTTACTGGGTTTCTCATTTATTTCTAGAAATACTGAGTTTGCTGTCTGTTGCTTGTAAGGGAAAAAAGTAACTAAACTGCATTAAGAGTTTAAACAGTTAAACTTGAAATTAATATGTTATGTAACATAAATTTTACTTTTATTTTTAAGTAACAGGTTTTAATCTCAGTGGAGGAAAAGGAATAAATAACCACGGTGAAAGAAATAAAGAACTAATCCAAGTAACTTTTGAACATACTACTTGAACTTCATATCTAACTCTAGAAAGGGGGAAAGGGGCAATTTCACGCAAAGTTGAAATTCTTTTTGTCAAGCTGTTTTGCAGTGGTATGGTGTGGTAACTCTGAAACTGTTCTCTATATATTGTAAAATTGAGTAAATGTGTTGGGAGCCAAGAGTCTTACTATGGAATAAGAAATACACAAATGTGGAATAGAGGAAAACCTTTTAGAGTCAGGTTGAAGCCGTAGGTATCAGAATCCTGGGGAGGAAATCTCCTAGGTCCGCTGCAGAAAAGGCTGGGAAACAGTGTCTCCCTGGCGCCCTCCTCCCCAGTAGCAACGAAGCACACCTGCTTCCCAGACCTTGGTTTCTGTACATTATTCCTGTACAGGCTCTTAAAAGAGATCTGCTGGGGGGTAGGGGGTGGCAGGGAAATGACTGATACCAGGGCTAGGACAGGGAAGGTACAAGATGAGCCTGAAATACCTTGTGCCAGAAAGCGAGGAAGAGCTCAATAACATAGTGGAGTGATGTCAGAAGGGCCAGGAGCCAGCTTGGAAGGGATCCCACTGACCAAATTCGGGATGCTTTGACCATCAAAATAAGTAATGATGGTGAGGCTGAGTAAACCCATGGGATAACATAGGAATAAATATGGTCATGCAGTGGTGATGAATGAGTGAACGAATGAATGCGCGCTTCTTTCTTCTGTAGCGTGCCCACTGGGAAATGTGGAGAGGCTGTTGGAGTTGGGAAATCGCTATGGTAGGAAATTCCGGTCAATCAAGACTTGGTGAACACTCGATCTCAGGGACCAGATTTGGTGAGGAGCAGTATATTTGCTTGGTTCTCAGCCTGTTTCTCCCTGAATTGATTATTGGGGACAACAGTGACTGTTGTGGTGAAAACTGACAATACCTTTATCGGGGAGGCAGAATTACCATTACAGGCGAGAGTCAAATGACCCCCATGTGCTCACAGGCGTACTGCCTGGGAAGGTCTCTCCTGTGTTCTAGTCCAGCCAGGGATGCAGAGCTAAATCTCAGAGGAAGCATAGACAAACACAAGTTTAAGCACATTCAACACAAAAAATTGTCCTGTATTTTTTCAAAAATACCAGTGTCTTGAAAGAAAAAATCAGAGTCTTTAATTTGGAATACTTCCTAAGCAAGTATTCCAAATTAAAGAAGATTAAAGAGACGTGGGAACTAAATGCAAAATGCACGATCCTAGACTGGAGAAGGAAAACGTGGTGAAGGGTGTTATTAGACTGTAACAAAACTGAAATAGTTATTCTATGTTACATAAAAGCACCAATGTTAAATTTCCTGAATTTAATTATTGTACAGTGCTTACAGGAGAAAATATCCTTGTTTTTTGGAAATTGACACAGAAGTAATAAAAGGCAAAGAAAACAGTGTATTTCTTTGCTTAAGAAATACACAATAAACCGAGTGTGCCAGTTTGGGTGAGCACATATTCACGTCAGTTTTGAGGATGCATTATCTTAGTAGGCATTAGGTAGGTACTAACTAATTCCCAGGAAGCTTTTTAACCATATTAGCCGTCTTAGCTTTATGCCTCCGACTGTGATAGGGATGTGAGCAGTATTTTCTCTTCTCAGAGAAAGGATGAGGCTTACTTTCAGTGTCAGGAATTTAGAGTATCTTAACATTGTGCGTTTGATCATCCTCCTCGGACAGCTTTTGCTGTGGGCACTGAAGGTCGGTCACCCGAACTGGCAGCCTGACTGGGCAGAGAGAAGAATACAGTGAATCACATGCTCACTCAAGGCTTTTTAAATGAAAATGGAGATCGTATAATTATCTGAAGTGACTATGAATTTTCTTATATGTGGGAAATTTTTAAATTAGTTTTTAGATTAATTAGACAGGAACTCGTTGCTAGGTAAGGAATGTTTACAAATAGGCTGCCCATTGATTTGAAGATGATCAAAACTTTATTTACTCCAGTTTGTATCATATTTTTTCTTTCTGAAGAGGAGTAACATTCTGCGTATTGGTTTTTATTTGTGTTTTTCCCCTCTGGTTTTTTTCTTTGTGGGGAAAAATTCATTGCTCTTTATAATTCTAGCTATATGTATTTGGTTTCAGTGTTTGGAAATAGGCCCCAGGTGAGTGAAAAAGAATCTTTTTCTCTATTGATGTTCTAAGCTTTCCATATGTTGTTTTCTATTATTCTATTATCCTCCATTGCACTGAAAGTGAATGATGTATTGCTTATGACAGGACATAAAAATGGCTCTTGTTTTTAAGTAGTTATTAGAATGCCAGTGGCAATAACAGACAGATATGGCAGAATATCCTTTCTCCAGAAGAGCAACAAATTTTTTGAATTTGTTTGCAAAATAGGTCTTTTATTTTTAAAACCTAATACAGCAAAATAAAATAATCACTTGCCTGTACTCTTTGTAAGACAGAAACATGCCAAGTATAAATATTAATAATGATTTATAAAAGAGAAGGATAGCTAAGAATACAGAGGGGAAAGAAACTCGATTAAACATAGAACATTATTTTAATTATTTTGGTACACTACTATACCAAAAGTTTGTGATTTTACTCATTCCTTTCTCTTAAGGTTCTGTTTTTATGCATGTTTGTCTCCATATTTTACTTCTGAATCAGAGAACTTGTTTAAAGGACTCCTGCTTCCTAGAAGGTTCTGGGATCCTTTCGTACTTCCCCGTATTTATTCAATACCTTAATCACAGCTCTCATGTGAATGCCACTAATTCTCTCCATTACTTAAAGCGTGGTTTGGGTCAAATACCATGCTTAAATATTGTCGGTGATACTTTGAATTGTGGCAGGTTTTGGACCCAAAGAACTAGCCTCATGGAGAAGAAAATAGTCACGATCATACAGCCATGTCCATATATACATACACACATACATTTTACTTCATTACTTTTTTTTTTTCAGAACAAAGGAATTGTGCTGAATGGTGTTGAATGTGATAGTTTATATATTTTGTTTCAGAAAGAAAAGAGAAAAGATTATTTCATATATTTTTCACTTTTGGTCCTTATGTGATACTTTGCAGAGAAAAATGGTTAAACAAAAGTTGCGATGATATTTTTAAACATGGTCTGACCAAAGAATGAAAATAGAGATAGCCACCCCTAAGTAACATTTGAAAATGTGAAGCGGGAAATTCCTTTCGGTGTGCTGCAAGAAAGGAGATGGGCATGTTGTTCAGAATGGAAAAAAGAGGAAGACTGCATAGAAAGCCCTGCAGGAGAAATGAACGTGCATACATTGTAAATTGGCGCTCAGTTTACAGGGCTAAAGAACACTTAAAAGAATGAATGATTGCAAAAATTTTATAAACTTTATTGAAAGAGATGGAAATGAGGTGGGGGTGACCTGCAGATTGTACTCATGGAGAACAAAGTGAGTGAAGTCCTTAGGAAGATACAGAAATTGCAGAAAGACTTAAATTTACCAAATGAATGCATTTCAACAAGAGTTTTCCCTCAAAACAAATGGCTGTGTTACCCACTTCTATTACCAAATTAACTTTCTTCCTATGAAGCTGAGTTGAAAATATTTCTAGACTTTTATCATCACTCTGCCATTGGATAATTCCCATTATCCAGTAATGCGGAATGATTAAGTCTGAATGTTCTCAATGTTATTATTTAAAGCAAATCAGAATGCTACCTCATCAATTCTTGAAGTTTAACATTCAGGACACGAGGTGTTGGTTGGTTGGTTTGTTTGTAGATGGACCTGTCTGTAATCGGTCTAAAAACCAGTTAGGCTTTCAGAGTAACCCGTGTTTACAAGCTGTAAGCTGCTTATACAGGAAAACAGCCTGTCAGACAGTTTTTATTGGTAGGATGTCAGGGAGTGGCTTTCTTTTGATTTTGACCAGTCACTTCTTTGTTAGCTAAAAAAAATAAAATAAGAAGAAACTTTCTTTTGAGTTGAAATAATGAAATATATGACCACTTTAAAATACACTATATAGTTGTTTTTCTTTCCGCTGTATAATCTTGTTCATTTAGTCTTTTATTTGTATGGCTTTCTGGATTTTTCCTTGGTATTTTTCAGTGAAAGATCTTACTTTTTTATCATGTAGGAGAATATAATATATACCTGCTATGTTTTATGTGTTTAATGCAGTTTAATAACTTTTATATTTAGCTCTGATTTCATTGAATGGATTCATTACCACTGAGGCTCTTCCTCAGAAACTACCATGAATTCTCAGTGTCATAGGTGGGGGATTGGGTTCCTGTGGTGAGTGCATTACAGGGATTGGTGCATTGGAGAGGGTGCAGAAGCCAAACGACTTCTTTGAGTACTTGCAGTCCCTATACTTAGTATCTTTGATTCATTTTCCCTTAAGACACTCGTTTTTTTTGTTTGTTTGTTTGTTTTTTGTTTTAATTGTTTTTCAGTACAGTTTTCTGTCTTTTACTCCCATCCCAGACTACCCCCCAGTGCTCCCCACCTCCCTCCCCTTTCTACCCCCCTTAGTTTTTGTCCATGTGTCCTTTATACTTGTTCCTATGAGTGTCTTGTTCCTATAAGGGAGGGGATTATAGGAACAAGACTCATTTTTACATACGGGTTTCAGCAAACTAAATGTCTCAACACAATCAGGAAAGTTTAGGGGCAGTGGGAGATTTATCTGCTCAACAAGGGACAATTACAGAAAAGCATCATGGACCTCTGTAAATTTTTCCCATCATATTTGAGTTCCATAGCTGAAAAGTGATATTCTTGCATCATGACCACACCAAGGTTATGTTTATCCTTAAATACAAGGCTGTACTATGAGTTATTTATTGAAGGATTGTTCACTTACCCCTGAGCATTTTTATTAGACTATAATATTGGAAAGTAAATAAATTACTGTCTGACTGGACCCATTATATTCAAGAATCTGTCTTTGGTTATTACTGATTGAGAATTAAATTGGCATACTAAGAGTGCTCCAAGACAGGTTCATTGTTTTTTTAAAAAATTTATGAATTTGTACTCAGGAATAATTTTTTCATTATCAATTAAATGTTCTTTTTGAGAAAGAAAATAGCGCCTTATATACGGGAAATGTTGTGATAGCTGGGCCAAAAAGGTCATTGTAAACTCACAAAATCTCAAACATCATTAAGGTGAGAGACGGCAGCTTTTTTTTTTTAACCCAGTCATAGAATTGCTCCCATTTTCCAGCAACGTCCATGTAGAGTAAAACTCTCCACCCTTAGGCCCTCCAAACAGTTCTCAAATGCTAGCATGGAGCCCTTCTAGGCCAGCTTACGGAGGGGCAACCTACGGAGTGGCCCCACCGTTCCCCAAGGTACGTGCTCTGTCTCACTGTTCAACTCCAGGTGTGTTTTTGGTGGTTCTGACTGGAAAGCATTGATGCTTCCTTATAGAAACTTCTTAAAATAAAAATTATTTTTCCAGCATTTAGGAGTTGAATGCTTTGTGAACTTTTTGGGCCCGCAGCAAATAGTCTAAGGTGGTGGCAGATGGGCCAGAATAATGTCATCCTTCATAAACATGGCTAGCCACGAACTATCTAGGGGTAATTTGTCAGACTGTTCTTATAGGTATAAAGTCTTTCGATGTTATCCTTGAAGTAAGACTTTAATTAGTTTAAAATATTGAGCACCACTATTTTCTGTCATTTTTTAGCTCTAATTTCTCCTCAGGTTTTTTCTGGAGATATTTTAATTCACTATTTAAAATGAATTAATAGTACCTTTAGTAAAAATGTGTTAACTCTTTCTAGCATATGAATCTTGGTTTATACCTGCAAAGAAAATACTCTTAAATCAGTAAAAATTCATGTAAACTCACATCAAAACATAGAAAATTCATTGTTTTACCTTATTTGGAGAACCTATCATAACAGCAACCTGACTAAAAGTATATAAGTACTATATACTTCTTTATACCCTGTTGTCATAAAGTAGCTGATTATACTATACTCCCATTAATAGTAAGAAAAGATGAATATTTTATCTATTTTAGATGAATTTTAAGTCAGTGAAAGGAAAACACAGATCAAGTAAAACCCAAAATCTGCTTTATTAAATAATTTAATATGAGAAATTATTCAGATAGGTTCACATTACCCATATTTTGAAGTCACTTGTAGACTCTTGGGAAGTCTGTTTTTATTAAAAATTTATTCATTAGACATAGTCTTATAAAGAAATAGAATTTTGGGGTAACACCACATCACACACATTAGGATGGCTACTATTAAAATAAAAAAAAAAACAAAGTAACAAATATTGGTGAGGATGTGGACAAATTGGAACTCCTATGCACCATTGATGGGAATGTAAAATGATGTGGCTACAATGGAAAACAGTATGGAGGTTTCTCAAAAATAAAAATAGAAATATTGTGATTCAGCAATTCAATTTCTGGGTGTACATTCAAAAGAATTGAAAGCGGAAACTCTTAAGAGATATTTGTACAGTCACATTCGTAGGAGCATATTAGCAAGAGCCAAAGTGTGGAAGCAACGCATGTGTCTGTTGAGAGAAGAATGGATAAACTAAAGGCGCTGTATACAAAAATGTAGTTTTAGTCATTCTCATAAAACCTCACCACTTTAATTAGTCCAGTAATCTCCTGGAGAAAGAGAGAAATCAACAGGCTCTTTGCATAACATAAATGGCTATATTCTTGATTAGTTTATCGATTACTATTAAAATTTTTTTCTTCCGCACTAATTCAATTAGATAGGTTCTGAAAAGCTAACAAGCTATATATACAGCAAGCCAAACTTTGTGCGTGCGTGCATGCGTGTGTGTGTGTGTGTGTGTGTGTGTGTGTGTGTGTGTGTGTGTAGCCTATTTGGAAAAAGTCCAACCATTCTTAATATAGCAAGAATGATTTGCGCAACACTGATGTAACCTGGCACCCAAGGAGAGTGGACTGGAATACACCTGTGTGTACAATGACAACTTCATTATATTAGTCAGTGAGGGCGGTAGACGCCTTTGAGTGAGCATGTGTACTGTGCGTCCATTGCATTCAGAAGGACTGAGTGAGTAGAGCAACGAATCTGCATCAGATTTTGCGTTAAGCTTGAATATTCCTCTGTGGAAACTGTTAGGGTGATTCATAAGGCCACAGCTGTGGGCAAATGGTGGCGATGGGCAGTTTCATCAAGACAGCACGCTCATTGATGCATCATTTGGTAAAACATGAAACCACCCAGGTGACTCAGTCCCCGTACAGCCCAGATTTGGTGCCCTGCAACTTCTGGCTGTTCCCAGAACTGTAGTCACCTGTGAAAGGGAGGAGATTTCAGACAATTGATGATTCAGAAAAATACGACAGGACAGCTGATGGCGACTAGGAGAACTGTTGAGGTCCCAAGGTGCCTACTTTGAAGAAGACGGAGATGTCGTATCCTATTTATAATGTTTCTTTGTATCTTCTTCAATTACTGTCTCTATTTTTCATACCACATGGCTGGGTACTTTCTGGATCGATGTAGTTTGTTTGTTTGTTTATAATTTTTTGACTGAATTAAATGTGTACCATTTTCAGCAATTTCAAATTGCCACATCAAATTTTGTGTTTATTTATCCTGATTTACTTAGAATGTTGTTTTCTAAATCTATATCCTAATGCTACCCTATTGGTTTTTTCAGGAATTTCTTATGTAATCTTGTAATACTTTCATTTTTAGTTGTAAACCTAAGTACAATGCGCTCCTCCATTGTTGCCGTGGAGCTTTCTCTGGATAAGACAGTCTTTTTAAGAAATATACGCAGTTCCAGGATGGGAAAGTGAAGTGGGTATTCTTTTTTCATTAAAATGGAGATGTAAGGGCGAATATCAAATATGGACCCTGACTTCTAGGAGCCCAAGTTGGGCAAGCAAGAACAGACCCCAGATGGTCTTTCAGACAATGTCGAAGGTGTTACAGAGCACAGAGGAGGGGCAGCCGATTCACTGCAGAAACAACTACAGCCAAGAACTCAGCGTTTTCTGCGCCTGGTTTGTTCTCTGTTTAGGTTTGAGGCTTAGTATTTTTGCTCTAACATTTTTGTATATTTTCCCATTTAGAATATTTTGTTTTTCCGTACTTTTTTTGCTCAACAGTGTTAAAAGAATATTGCCTTACATGATATTCAGTTTCACTCTCCAGTGGCTTCTGGGTCATCGCCTAAAAGCTTGACACAAAATAAATGAAAGGAACAAACTAAGCAAAAGGAAGAATATGCAATTCTTCTCCAGCTTTTTCTCAAAACAGCATCGTTCTACCAAACACATAGCACTTCCTTCTGCGTCCATCCGGAGGCGTCAGGAGATTGGAACATTGTGCCGTGAGCACAGGAAACTGCTGTCTAGAATGGGGGTGATAGTGTGCCTGCCTGTGTGCATGCACTGGTTTGCTAGTTCGGGGCTTTTTTTTTTTTTTTTTTTAATGTTCAAGCTTGTATAATCTTGGAAGCTTTTCCTGAAGATGTTAGTAGGCAGTAACTTACTTGAGTTCTAAGAGTGCCCTTTCTTTAGTTTTCCTCCTAAGGTATTAATTAACATCTTGTTAATGAAGAAGCAAGATATCTCCAATCTGCAAATCATAGGTTTTTGTGTTTCATTTAGTGTTTACCGTGTCTGGTACACTGGAGGTATATTCACCTACTCACACAGAGGCCTGGGTTATCAGTGACTAGCAGACCTAACCCTGAAACCAGGCTGGCGATGTCATTATTAAGAAAGTAACTGTTAGAAGAAAGGATTGTGGGCCACGTTTATAGCTGTGGCATGGCCTTACGTAGTTTTCTGTAGTCTTGTCCATGTCCTGTTAGAAACAGTCATTGTCAGGAGGGCTGACTTTCGCTTCTTCAGTGTTTAACATAGTGCTAATCCGAGATTAATTTTAGTTTTAGTTTCTCTCAAACCTCATGCTTTTAAATACTGACTACTTACTTGCATATTAACCTTTAGTCAAGTTTCATAAGGATTGCTACATTGCAGGGTTGGTACATTTTAAAATCTAAAGTTAAAAATTAACAAAAAACAAAAAATGAAATACAGTAACAATTCATATTTTTCATTATGGCTTATCATTACTGAGATGTGGAACTACTCAAAGCTGTTAGAAGTCAACAGGTCACCAACTAGTAAATTAAGAAATATCAACTATCTGTATGATGGGAACTTATTACCAATACATGCATCTTTCCTTTTAAATGAGGTTTTCTCTCTAGTGAGAAAAGAGAGATTTATAGATTTGCCCCTTGAAAGGTTCAGTCAGTCTCCATAAGTTTCTCTCTTTTTTGGTAAGAAGAAGGGAAAGTTCACCTGAATGATTTTTCTAATTACCTTCCTCTGAATAGCTTTTACTTTTTCTAGGAAATTATTTAAGACTCTTTTTTCCCGCAATTTTATTAATGTAGTATACATCCATTTTTATTCTTCTCATTGTAATTACAACATTCTAAAGTCCCAGCAAAATTTTTAGGACAGTAAGATCAAATGCCCCCCCCCCATTTTCCTTATATAAAAGCTATTTTGTTATAAAGCTTCATTATAAAGGGTCACGGACAAATCTATTTTCTTACATTTTTTTAATATTAGGCTTTTTAAATTAAAATTCTTTTGCCAAAGTTAATGAAAAAGAAGTTCCATTTCCCTGGTTGTTTATAGGGAGAAATAATAAACAGTTGTTAGCAAATCAAATGCTTTAACATTTGTAAATCATTATTGTTATCACCATCATTATTATCTTGTGTTGGAGGTTTACTGTGAGTCAAGCATTACTGGCTTTTCTATTTATGTTATCCCCTATGCTCAGAACAACCCATGAGATAAGCATTATCTCTCTCATTGTACAGTGAGGAACCTGAAGCTCAGAGGAGGGTTAAATGATTCGCTCAAACTCGTGTGGCTGGATAGTAGCAGATCCAGGATTCATTCAACAGGTCTGGCACAAAAGGTGGTGCTCCTTGTTATGACTAAGCACCGATTCTCAGGGCAGCCCCAGGCCATCTCCTCCAGGAACGTGTGCACGCACTCAGCTTCATAATGATAGTATTAAAACACAACATTGAACTGAGTAAATCTGAGAACCAGACTGTCTTTATTTAATAGTTCATGTGCCAAGCAGCGTCCCATTAGCAGATGGAAAGGAGCTCCCAAGAGCTGTACAAAATGAAAGCCTTTTATAAGCTGAAAGGGGCAAGAAAAGGAAGTTTCTGGCAAAAAGTGGATTGTTTCAGGCAAGGTCATCTTTCTGTGGGGCATGGAAGGAGTTTGTTGGGCAGAGTACCTCCTTAGTGCCAACTGAGTAATTCCAGATTGACGGGTTAAACGCATTCCTGGGAGAGGCCAAAAACTGCAGTTGGGTTAGGCATTAAGTCTTGGTTTGATGTAGGACAAGGGACTCCATTTTGGGCCTGTTGTCTCTTTTCAGTAAAAGTCATAAAGTCACAAGAAGAACAAGATTGAAAACAGTAGTAATGCACCATCCTGAGTTAGAGCTCTTTAGCATCTCTTTTTATTGTAAATCTGTTCAGTCTTTTTATTATTATTATTATTATTATTATTATTATTATTATTATCATCATCATCATCATCATCCCATATTATCTAATATCAAAGATTACTGTAAAAATCCCAGAGTCAGATGTTTTTGCCAAAAAACTTTGTTCTTGGTCAAATTATTTCTGAGTGACGTACTTCCTATATAATGTGCATTTTAAAGGGCCTTGTGAATTACATAAAAATAAACGTGAACATTATTTTTAAAAACAATATGAAGCAAATAAACTTGAATTAAATCATATTAGTGTTAAATTATTCAGAATCTACCTAAGGCCATTTTTTAATTTAAAAAGTAGGATGGAGGCTTCAGCTGCTAAAGATAGGCTTGTATTTGATAGCTTTTTAAAAGATGAAATGAGAGGAACTCAAAGGGAATATAACAGAGCACATTGTAAACACTCATGAATCAAATTACTATTCTTTAACTGACAAAGTTTTTTGGTTAAGAGTACTGACCATATAAAGGCCAGAGACATCCGTGGTAATCCGGGTTTGCTGGATTCAGAGACTCAGACCGTATCACGTACCTGACTGTTGCTGGTTCTGTGACCCACCCGCCGCCGTGTCGGTCGCTTTCCGAGCATCCCTCCGCTGTCTTCTCTGCGCCCTTCCCCTGGCGCTCGCCCTTGCTCCTTCCTGCATTCTTCCTGTTCTTTCACTGTCTTCTCTGTTCTTTCTGTTCCTCCTTCCACTGCCCAGTGGCTTCAGCCTCTCTGTCCCCATTTTCGGTGTGTTTTTGTTTTCTTAGGCTTTTCGTGTGTTTGAGGCACATGGCTATTGGCAGCTCTGGGGATACCAACACTATAGCTTTACTAGTTCTCATGTAATATGGGGGCTCTTCCCCAATTGTATTGTGAAAGGTCTCAAGGAAGAACTCTGAGTTGCATGGGTCACATATCTGTACCTGGACCAGTCACTGGTCTGTGGCTGGAATATGATGACTGGTCAGGGGTGGAGCAGGATTCTGTGACTGAGAACTCTACCAAAATCAGATAATCGCAGTAAAGGAGAGGCAGTTTCCCAAGACAAGGGAGAAAATACTTATCGGAAGAAAGGTTTAACGGGCATTTGAGCAGACAAAAATAGCATGTCTGCTGTGCTTTCGTACTTAGATTTATATTTTCCCTAGTTCTGACTTAGCACTAATAGCTAAAAATGGAATATTCCTTATGTAAAAAACCCCAGGATTTTATAAAAAATTAAATTTTAAGTCCTTGCAGTTGAAAAGGAGGTATGAGTGTGGGTCCTCAGAATTTCATTAGAATCTGTCTTTCAGAATATACAAATATGTTTTTATTAATAAAGAATTTTTTTATGTTATTGCCAACTTAAACAAAAAGAATAGCTGCCTTCTTTAGACGTTCACTGTATATTCTTTTAAGCAGCTTATTCTCCAAAAGAAGGTCATGCCAGGTAGAATTCTGTCTGTTGCCTTACAGTCTATGATCCTAGGTGTTAAGTTTCACATGCCCTGTTGAAGAAAATTCTTTATTCCTAGCAGCTTCTAGAGAATGCCTTAGAAAGTATAATCAATCTATTCTCCACTTACGGAGGAACAGCATTTGATTGGTAACATTCACTGTAGTTAAAATCCGTCCATCTGCCATACACTTGGCTGTGACATGCACAATACCGGGTCCTCAAAGATGCCCATATACTAATCCCCAGAACCTGAGAATGTCTCCCTAAGGGGCAAAAGAAACTTCGCTGATGTGATTAAGTTAAGGATCTTGAGACGGGGAGATTATTTTAAGTTATCTGGGTAGGCCCCATAAAATCACAAGGGTCCTTACAGAAAGAATGAAAGAGGGTGGGACAGAGGAAGATGTGGTGTGGAAGCAGAGGTCATAGTGATGCGGGGCCGGAAGCCAAGGAATGCGGGCATCTGCTAGAAGCAACAAAAAGCAAGGAAATGGACTCTCCTTAGAGCCTCCAGGAGAAATGCAGCCCTGATGATCCATTTTAACTTCTGACCTCCAGAATTGTAAGAGAATAAAAGTGCGTTTTAAACCATTACATTTCTAGTAATTTGTTACAACAACATAAGTGACCTAATGCATTGACTGTGTGACCTTCTGTTGTTCCGATTTCTCATCTGTACAGTGGATGTGATAATAGAACAGAAGCATTATTTGAGAATTAAATGAGTTCATTCAAGGAAGGTGCCTGTCAAGTAAGATTTTCTATATAATGTCGTATGTGAACTTAGAGACCAGTGGTTGGATCTATTGAGAATAGTAAAGAGTGCATGCATGTGTAGTTGAAGTCCAAATTTACAATTAACAAGTAGACAGCGGTCTCATGAAAGTCACACATGTAATCATGGATCTGGAAGGAGCCTTAGATTCAGAGGTCACCTAACCAAATCCATCATCTCTGAAGGATTCTGTATTCCAGTGTGGCATTTCTGTGCTGTGTATAGCCTTACAAACTATCCACATAATTAGTCCTTGTGGAATAACTTAAATGGTTAGCAATATTTCCCCCATTTGTTAATCCAAATACAGTAACTTCTTTTTGGATCTCCATTGTATATGGATGGCTAAGCATTTTTCTTTTTCAGGGCTTTCTCTGAAACACTAATAGTAGCAGTTAGAACCCTTCCTGTAACGGTATCACCTCTACTGCTTCCATCTTTTATACTGCAGACTAAATAACCTCACTCCCTATTCTTTTATTCTGATAGAACATAAGTTTCCATTTACTTTTGTGTAAATTGGTCACATTGATTCACTGAGCTTCCTGTCAAACCATCTTCAATGTAATTTCATCTGGGCTAGTCTTAAAGGAATTTTTAGTCTTAATTTATATATTTAAACAATTGACTTTTTTTAATCCTCACCCAAGAACATGCTTACTGATTTTAGAAGAGGGGAAGGCAGAGAAAGACAGAGGAAGAGAAACATCAAACTGAGAGAGAAACATTCATCGGTTGCCTCTCTTAAGTTCCCTGATCGGGGACCAGACCCGCCATGCAGACATGTGCCTGACCAGAAATCAAACCCGTGACCTTTCGATTTACAGGATGGTGCTCTGACCAACTGAGCCACACCAGCCAGGGCCAGTTGAGTTTTTTTGTGTTTTTTCTTAATTCTATTAACAGGACATTATATTTAATCCTCATTATCTATGTTCTTTTAATGCCCATAGTCATTTGCCATCATTCTGTATCCTAAGCGCAGGTTCCTCAAGACCAGATTTTGTTCTCTCATGGATAGCCAGCTGTTCCTTTTCTTCAAATTTCATTGCTTTTGAGTTAGCAAGAAAAATGATGAGTTTACCAGGTTTTTTGGTCCTGTGCCTAGGACTTCAGAGTCACTAGACATGGTCTATATTTCTTCTGGTAAAGTTGCTCATCTCTACAAGGTTCTGTAAAAGTGACCAGTGGCGTGCTTGACACATCGTCTCAGCATGCTCTCAGTCACTTCCTGGCGCCTGCGTTTGCGTGGGTAGCCTTCTAGAAAGCTCGCGCTGCCTCTAGGAGTCATCGGTAACCACCCCTGGTCTTCCTTCTCTGGGTACTATTGCATGGCGCAGGGATTCTTCAGGCCTTAATACCTGTGAATCCTCATCAGTATTGCATGTTTCTTTCCCTTGATTACCTGCTGAGAAAAGCCTCATTTTGCCTTATTCCGGTCATTAATGCTCAGCACTTCTTATGTTTTACTCACCTCTGAGTCTCTGGCCTTCTTGGCATCTACCTCATAAACTTTATTATTGGATTCTTCTCCCCTTCCTAACCTCATGGCTGCCTTTACTTTACTGTGCTCCTTCTCTCCGACTTATTCCGTCATCCCCTCTCTTTCCTTTTCTTCTCCTTCCCACTCATGCCTCCACTCCTACCAAGTAGCTGTTCAGAAGTCATGTTCTGAATCTCAGAAGTTCCCTGTACCTTGGGGCACCCTCCTTATCTCACACAGAGAGAATTTGCTTACTTTAGCGACAGTGTTTGCTAAGTTTTGTATGTCCTTTATTTATTATGTCCTTTCAGCACATAATAATTTTAGCTGTGCACCGTTCCCCAGTGTGGGAGGCACTGGCCACAGGTGGCGGTCGAACATGTGAGATGGCCCTGGTGCCACATTGGAAATAATATTTTATATATGTTGGGTCGAATAAAGTGTATTGTTAAAATTAGTGTCTTCTGTTTCTTTATGTTTTTAAACATGGTTACTAGAAAATTTAAAATTAATTAACTATGTGTTAAGGAAATGCACAAAGGAAATGCACAAAGAGGTTAACAGACAGGAAAAGATAGAAATGAATTTCACATGAAAAATTAATGAAATGCACAGCATTCTGCAGCCGTTTTACACAGATGTAACTGCCCCTACGCATCTGCCCAGCCCCAGGGAGCGTGGCTGTGTTATTTCATAATCGGGTGGAGGTTTACAGTAACTGACTCTGATTTGTCAGATACGATGAAATTACACTTGGAATCATCTATATTTGAATGCATAGAAATGTGTAATATATTTCAGAAAGAAATTCCATCAAGAGCAGAGGAATTAAACCACGTTACCAGTTCTGGTGAAGACGTGGCTCTTCAGAGTGGTTTAGTCACTGAGCGCTCCAAGAGAGTTCATGTTTATGGCGCAATTTTTATATGACCGTACTTGAAAAATTCATGGGAGGAAAATAAGTCGTCAAGCAGTAGAAATGCCAAAATACTCAAAAGCACACTTTCCCCTTCCGCTGTGTTTCTTAATATTTGATGTGAAGCGATACATTTGTATTAAAATCATTATTTCAAAAAGAATTCATTTTCTTAAACCAGTATACAGATTTATCTCTTCAGTCAAGAAACTTGTGTGTAGCAGCTGCAATCTCTGCCTTTGGTCATCTCTGTTTAAAAATGGCGGCAAACATTTCCTACAGGCAGATTCTACAATAAAGTTATGGATGATGCAAAATTAAAACCTAACCCTGGAAAAGCGGTTGTTACCATCAGTGCCTGAACATCATGGCAAGGTTGTATGCATGCAGGGATGTGTATCTCAGGTTAGTGTAAGCAGCTTCCCAAAAAAATTAAAGAGGGACAAGAGAGTTCTGAATAGTCATCTACCAAAAAGATAATTATCAAGCACTGAACATTTTATAAATCTAATTTTTGCCCTCAAAGAAATAATAACTAGGTATATAAAGAAGACAAGAGTGTTGACTCAGACTTCATTACTATAAATATTTGATTGTCTTACAGATGTTTCTTATGGAAATGTTGCTGGCCTGTTTTGCTAGGTATTTAAAATAAGAGGGAACTAGACAATAAAACTGATACTAAAGGATGGGGTTAAACATATTTCAGATAAGGAAATTAAAATGTACTGTTGACATGTGGCTCATGCCCTCCCTCCATAGGGGAATGCTTCACAGTAAGATAATTTTAAGATGATCCAAAGTTGAACATCTCCTCCTCCTATTTCTCCTGTTTGCCAGTTCAATTAAAAACATTTTCCCAACTTCTATTTAGATGGACTTGAAACAGCAAAATACTCAAAATAATTTTTAAAAAATATGTAAATATATGTTCTTCATTTTCTCAACTTTAAAATGTTTCCTTGATATTTTCCTGAAATAATAAATATCCTCACATATCTTTTTCTCAACTAATCAAAATAAGGAAAGTAATTTATGAAGAAAGTTAAAACCGACACCATTGTGATAGTACAATAAATAGCCCATTCTATTAACTTTATAGTAAAAAATTGTGAAGTAGATTAAGTGAATGTTCAACAGTATTGGGTTTTTTTTAGAAGCTCATATTAAGCACAGAAAGGCACAGACTGGCTTTGCAGACATTATATCTCAGTCGCTGTCTTTGTAGTCTTTCAGACACAGCACCCTAGTTCCCGATACAGCGTCAGTCGTGCCCTGACGGTAAAAACCGTGGAGGAAGGAGCACTGAGTGAGCGGGTATACCTTGTCATGAGCTGTGAACCCTCAGCGTCTGTCTTGAGGTTGCCTATACTAGAAGCACAGACTGTTCAAAATTCATAATTAAATGAACTAGCTATATTATTAAATAGCTTATTTGAACTTATTGGGCATTTCTCAGTGTATGAAGTCTGAATCTGTGGCTATATATCCAGTAAGTACAAGCTGAACGAACAAAATGTTGCTCCTTGATTATGTTCGGAAAGATTATTGGGCCAAGTATTAACCTAAGATCTAGATATAAACATTTTAAATTTTACCATTAGTTTATAGCTGTGTACGGTGATATCCCTGGGCC
>PVKM010025246.1:0-20041 GCA_004027735.1 Carollia perspicillata
TTTCAGAACAGCTCTGGCACATCATAGAGGATTCTTTCTAATAAACAGTTGCTAAAAATGTGATCAAGGCTCCAGTAGAGGGAGGTGCAGAGTGCCATATGAGCAAAATAAGAAGTTTAATGCTGATTTTGAGAGAATTCAGGAAGAACTCACAAAGAAAAAGTTGAGCTAAATTTTTATTGGTGTATAGACATTGTGAGGGAGAGAAAAATATGTATAAAATGTTTGGGAGCTTCTAAAAGTTTGGTAAAGCTGGAGTTAAAGTTATATGGGGAAGTGCTGGAAGTGTGGCTAGAAAGCAGAGAGACATGGTTACGAACTGTCTCGCACAACAGTTCGGTCTTCATCTCACAGACATGGAGATATCATGAAAGTCTGTAAGCAATGGGGTAAAATGACCAGATTTTTATTTTAGAGCCAAAATCTTCACATAAGTGTGGTACATGATCTATAGTGAGGTTGGAGACAGGGAGAGAAATTTGGAAACTGAAGAAATTTGTCTAGGTTAAAAATGACTATGTGAAAAAAATAATGGTAAAAGTTACTTGACCCTAAAATCATACTTTTAGGGTTCTATCCTAAATATACACTAGCAGAATTATGAAAGTGCATGCACAAAGCTTTTTATTACAGTACGATTTATTATAGCAAAGCACAAAACCACCCAAATGCCCAGGGAAAGGAGGCTCTCTTCCTGAGCTATGGTGTATCTACGCAGTGGGGTGCTGTGTAGCTACTCAAGGAAAAAGGAGTGCGTCTGTATACCGTGACAGGGTGATCTCAAGGACACGTTACGTGAGACAAAACAAGGTAGAGACGAGAGTGTGGCACACTAGTATTTATCTAAAAGGAGAAGTATTTCCTCGAGGAGCAGAAAATCACAGTGGAAAAAAGAAACAAACATTCCGTAGCTATTCAGAATTGCACTATTTAATTTATTTTTAAAAAAATGTTTAGCTTAGCCTCCCAAGTGGGATAGCTCCTAAAGACAAAAATAATCACGAAAAGATAACTTACACTGACTTCACTCATCATGTTGTTGATTATTATTAATAATAATATTATTATTTTGTGATATTAATATTGCTATTTTGAGATTGTTAGGTGTATACAGTTGTGTGAAGCAAATGAATTATCATGCTCACTTTGTTGGAAAAAACATTAGAGGAAGACGATACATCTTAATATTGAAAAAATAAATAAAAAGCCTCGTAATTCTGAATTTGAACTGGAAGTTTTAGTGTATTTAATGCATTCCATAAAATATGTATTTCTTGGTTCTCTACACTAAAGACTTAGAAAAAACGAGTAAGGTATTAAAAATAGCACTGCACGTACACAGTCTGTAGTACCCAATACCATTTCCTACTGAAAGACATTGGACTTCCTTGGAGAAATAACTCATTCCAACTCAAGGGAGAAAATATTAAGGTACCCCTGGGAAATTTTTGCAAATAACAGAAAACAAGAGAGCTATTATAAATACTAAGATTATGTCAAAAGTTTTCAAGAGCCAACTAGAAGATAGGCTGAAGTCAAGAAAATTAAGATATCAAAAGGAGTAATACTTGCGATGTGGTATTACTAGTCATTATTAAATCCATGTCATCAAAATGATTGTTTTGAAAAGACAGAAGCCTCTTTGGTCTCATTTATATGCTAAGAAACCAAATCATAATTTTTAAAAAGTAAAATCCATTTTGGAATAATTTTTGATGTGCAGAAGGTTTTCAGAGGTACCACAGAATGTTTGCTTATATCCTCACCTAATTTCAATTTCCCTTAATGTTATCATTTTACATTACTCTGATGCATTTGCTGAAACCAAGAAACCAGTACTAGCATGGTACTGTCAACTTAACTGTAACCTTTATTTGGATTGTACCAGCTCTTTCATTTGCATATTTTTTCTGTCCCAGGGTCCAACTCAGGACACTTCCTTGCATTTGCTTGTCATATCTTCTTGGTCTCCTTTATCCTGAAACGGTTTCATCATCTTTGTTTTCATGACCTTGACAGTTTGATGAATATTGGTCAGATGTTTTGCCGAATGTCTCCCAATTTAAATTTGCTGGATTCTTTTTTCATGCTTAGACTGAGGTTATGAATTGATAATAATATCATAAAAGTTAAATGTCTTTTTCACCTAATTCCAAGGGGATCCATGCTATTTCCATTGACATCAGTTATAACATCCATCTATTGGTTAAAATGTGTTCATGAAATATCTCTACTATCGTCCTAGGAAGTGAGTCATGAAATATGGTCATCGTGTTTATTTTCTGTTTTAGCTTTAGTGTGATACTTAAAGAAGTCCTGTTTCCTTTTGCTGGAGAGTGTCATTTAAAAATCAAAATCTGGACAATGTGTTTGTTCATTGTTACTGGGTTGTCATTGCTTCCAGGTTCTCACATAAGACAAACATAGTATACTAACTTATGTATATATACCCATCTGTGTTGTTTCCCTATCTATGTATGTATTCAACTAAGTATGAGTTCATACTGATAACTGCAACTCAAATTCTGCACTACAAAATTAATTCTAGCCTTCTTTCTTTCTTATCTTTTTAGGTATCAAAAGGAGTAATAGCTGTACTGTATTAGAAAAGATCATTATTAAATTTATGGCATCACAATGATGATTTTTAAAATATAGATAGAAGCCCTATTACTTTCCTTTATGTAATGAGAACATCTCATAATTTCTCTTCAACAGTAGTAAACTTGATTCTCCTATAATCAATTAAAATATATTTATTTTGGTATTAACCTTAAATTTTCCAAAAACAGTTGAATTGTTTGTACCATATTTTTGTTTTTAGCCATTGGGGATTAGTGAAAGGCCATGTCTGTTGTCAATTATCTGCATGCCTGGAAAACACTGACTTCCATATAGACATTTGTATAAATAGATGACAATACTTACAGCATTTGCTCTAAGAGACCAGTGCATTATCCAGAATAATAATGATTTAATAAATTCATCTATGCATTTATTAGCTAAATCATTTCTTGGCATGACCTAGATTTTTTAATGTATTTATATTTTCCTCAGGTGAATTGATCATTTTTAAAATTTTCACATATTTTGCCATACTTTCCAGCAATAGGAAGAATCTCCTAGTGCCTCATGGAGTGCATTACTTTACCTTTTTAGTCTGTCAGCCTTGAAATCAGCACACTAATCTTGCCCTATGGCAACTGCTTGACTAATCTTTTGTTATCTATTTACCCAACATGGTCCTTCCAAAAAACTGACACTGTGTGTGACTTTAATGCTGATAAAGTCTCTCTTCCAGGACCACAGAATCCTCATTACCAAAATGATTACTTTTCTTGTTTTATTTCCTCATTCCTCTCTGGGGTCACGGTAATTGAAAGGAGGTATCAAGGAGGACCTGGCAGTCTTTCCCTCATTCACTCATTCATTCACCATGTATTCGCAGAGCATTGACTAGGGATCATGATATCATAAGGGAATAAAAGAAGTGTTTTATCTATTATGGTCTTTGTGCCTTACATTTAAAGAATTGCAAACACAGACACATGTACATAAACACATACATACAAGTGAGTACAAAAAAAACATGTTGTAAACCCTGTGATCTTCAAGATAGGGATCATTTATCTACCCCTACCCCAGTGCTAGCTCTAGGATAGCAATGGCCACATAAAGCATGATGGGAAATATATGAGCTTCATTATAAAACACTGGAAGTTTTTCACTAGTTAAGAGCATTCCAGACAGGGAAGAAGTGGATGTACATTAGGAGCAATGAGTAGCCCAGAGATAAGAATCATGATATGAATTAGTAGCCAGTAAAGCTCAGAAGTTTGAACAAGACCAGATACTAAAGAGCCTTGTGCATGTAAACATTAAATAAATATCTGGTAAATAAATTAACAAGTGACACAAAAATGGAGTTTTGAGATACACATTTCTCCTCTACCTTATTTATTAACAAATACTATTGAATTTCTTCTAATAATAAAATCACAATAAATTTTGCCTAGCTTCATGCATGTATAGGTAGTTGCTGAAGAATTTATGAAGTTACTTGGATAATCTAACCTTTCAAAAGTGGTATTTCAGGTTGAAAAAAGTAGACATTAGACTGAGCTTTACAGTTTAAGTAAATGTGTACTAAACACATTCATAAAATACATATTCAGTATTTTAAAATTTAATTTGACTCTGCACAATTTAATACTGATAGTTATAATAGTCTTTTGTTAAACTACTATGACATAAATGTAATTTTGAGTTCTTAGAACAGTCCTTCAATTTAAGACATACTAGCATTGTTTCAGAGATGAGAAAATGAAGCTAGGCCGACATAAACAGCCCAATGTCGCACAGCTAGTAATGGTGCAGCAGGGTTCAAAGCAACATCATTCTGGCTTAAAGCCTATGCTCTTGTGACTATTCTATTTAATTTCCTTTAATTGATTTGCACCTGTTATCTTTGCCTTGGCTCTGACTTATGCTGAAGCTTATACACCAGTAATGAAATAAATATTAAGTATATTTGTGTATTTGTAGAAATGTTAGTACTGACTGTGTAATTTAACACAAATGCCACAGTAGCAAAATTGGATCAATATCATTAATTTCTTTCATTTAACAAGTAGATATATTTTTGGTTAGGGAGGAGAAAATCTAAAGAAAGGGAAATGCAAGTAGACACTCTAGTTATGTGACCCTCTGATACTTAACACAACTCAAATTATTGATACTAGAGTTACTTTCGTCCCCATTATTAATCATATATATCCCAGTTTGTTGGCCTGAAGTCCTAAACTGGACATTTTGTCTCCTGTTTTCTGATTTTTTTCCTTCCTTTTGCAGCACTTATGAGGATTGAGTTGTGTGTAGTTCATCATATCCTATCCAACTGCCTTCCCTTGAAAATATCCTTGACTGTGATAATATATTTTGCATAGCATTTTTAACAAAATAACATGGAGCCATAATAACTCCCCTTTCAAGATGACTGCTCACAAACCCGTGTGCTTTCTTGTGTCATGTGTGCTCACCAACCAAGCACACCTCTTAGTACAATGAAGAAGTTACAGATGAACTTTTATGTGCTTTCCCACTACCATCTCCAGCCATACTATTGATGTGGATTATTAAATATATTTATTTTATTCTAGAAGAGTACGAAAATAGTGTTAGTAGGAAAGTATATATTATTACATCACATATAGTATAATTTTGCATATAAAATTAGATGAATCTCAACAAAAGTATTATTCATCATTATTTGTGGAATGTGGGATAATATGTAATTTGAGTTTTGTAATTTTTATTTTTTAACTTTTTTATTGTTCAAGTACAGTTGTCTCTATTTCCCCCCCAGCATTCCATGCCCCCCAGCCATCCTCACCTCATTCTCCGGATCCCACACCCCTTTGGTTTTGTCCATGTGTCCTTTGTACATGTTCCTGAAAACGCTCCCCTGTCCCACCATTATTCCCTCCCACATCTACGGACTTCTAAACTTTAAAAAATTGGTCTGTATTGCTTTTTTTAATAAGCATAAAAACATCATTTTCAAATTACATGGGTAAAATCTTTACCTTGTCTACTCCTGCACACTAATACTATATCAAATTTGTTACACATTTATGTGTTTTTATGGGAAAATAGATAATATCTACTGTTCTTTATTTATTACCTGAAATAGTGGAGTGTAGCTATAAATTAAATTCAAAACTAGATTTCTCATAAGGATTTTATTGGTAGAGATATGCACTATATACAACAGTAAAATACTTCATTGTTCTATACAATGTAAAATTTTATTTGAGAGATCCTTTCATAAAGCCACAAGTAAGTGAAGACGAAATATCTTCAAAGAAATTAAAAACTATGTATATAATATATAAAATTACCTCACACCCTATGTAAAGACTAATAGATTAGTGGGGAAAATGAAATTTGCTTTGTAATGGAAGAAATAAAGTGTGCAAAATTAAACAAACAAAAACACATCTAAAACAAACACAAAAGCATGCGGAATATCTTGGTTGGAATAGAATCTGTAACAAATAAGTGAAATCTCTAATAACACAGACATTGGAGGAACACATCAGTTGGGTAGAAAAATTTGAGGATCAGATAGGCTATAAAAATGAGTTCAAGAGTGGTTGTATGTTTTCTAATGGTAGACTTTAAGTCCCTTCTTAGGTTGTTTACTCTATGTGCACAGTGTAAGCTGGAACTCGGGTGAGGTAGACTGTAGACAACCCACAATTATCCTGTGTACACCTCTATCTTATTAAAGATTTTTAACATTGCATAGACATGATAGTGCTATGCAAATTTTAATGCACCCTTCTTAATAAAATAAGTCAGCATACACTCCAATATATATTTAGTAGAACTTCTAAATTATTTACTCTTATCATCCCAACATATTAATGTATTTGGGCATTAAACCATGAAAATTTGGAAACTAAAGATAAGACATAAATATTTTAAGTGTACTTTATTTTGATCAGTCAAATATTTCAGTTTTCTCTAAAATCCCATTTTATACTCTGTTAGTAAAAATCTAATAATAATGTGTGCTTTATATTATTGTATTTTTAATTGACTTTTTTGGAGAGTAGTGTGATCAAATATGCTTTATTAGACTTGAAATTTTGCTTTAATACTTTATGGAGCAGGTATTTTAAGATCTGCTTATACTTTCGGTTTGCTTTGGTACCAGTTTTCACAGCTACCAAAGTTGAGAATGCCCCACAAAGACAAATAGATACAGATGGACAAACAAGTCACAAAAAATAAATCATCACATGTAGTTTTTGATCCAATCCACTAATTATTCAAAGTTAATGTCTTGAAATCTTTTATTAAATTATATTCTAACAAAAGTCTTGTTTTATAATAGCTTGAAAATATATGGAGACTGTTTATTTGAATATTATATTCCTGAGTTTTTTCAAATGTCTAAATTGTACTTGGAGGAGACCCAGGCACGTTTTTTCCAGCAACCCATGTGATCATGGAAACAGTCTAAAGTATTAATTTTCTAAATTATATTTCCATAGTGTGGTTGTTTTTACAAAAAGCAGTTGCTTTCTCAAGAGCTAAAATGTCATCTATATTTTAAAGGGACAAATTGATTGTGTCTAAATACATGGGACAAAATATTTCTTAAAAATCTGCTATGTAATATCCTGTGACGACAATTCATCTAATGGCTCAGCACATTTTGAGCACTGCCTTTAAAAGAATGTTTTCCAATCCTTTAAAGTAATTTGCTCTAAATAAATAACAAAACCTCTGTGACATACTGAAGATTTGTATAGACAGTCATTTTCCCATTACAAAGAACTGGGAATATTCTATTTAAAGAATTTGTTTTTAGAAAATGGACCACCTTGAAAGATTCTCATAGCACGTAACCTACTCAAAAATGCTGAGAACAAAGCAATGACTCATGGCATCACTAATAGTAATCCATCATCCTTTGAGACTATATAAATCCCACTATTTTCTAAAAAAAAGATATATATATATATATTTATATAGAGAGGTCTGGATCAGACATGGAAACTGAGGAGAGCTCAGCTTAACTCTGATATCTCATACCTTAGGAGGGGCGAGGAAACTCAAGGAGAGGGTGTATAGAGGGAAAAGAGGACTGAGAACTCAGTTTGGAGGGTCAGAGTGCAGAAAGCAAAAAAGCCCATGGAAGATAAAGACAACTCAGACTAAGAGGACAGCCAGGAGAAAATGGTATCATGGATTTCAAGTGAAAAAGAAAGTAATAACTGTGCCACATGCTACAGAGATAAAAAAAAATTTGCTGTCTGAAAATTGTTCATTAGAAGTGAAAAGCTATTAATAAAGTTCCAAAAGAAGTTTTAGCTTGTCAGTGACAGAAACCAGTCACTGACTGGTCACTGCGTTGAGAGGAAATAAAAAATGAGGACAGGAAAATCAGTGGAAATGGACAAAGTAATGCCTGCTTCTATATTTTTAAGTACATTATTTTTTCAAAAAAATCTAAAGCAGGCTTTTTTTCTTCTTCTGTATTTGACTTTTCCCTTGACTTTTGTCCCCTAATCCTCACTCTTTTCCTGATTTCCAAGCTAAATGCAATGGCTCAGTTGTCTGCATCTCTATACCACCCGGGTGCTTCTAGCTTCACACCTTTTTGAGATGTTTCAATTTATGTTTGCATAACTTTTGAAAGGTGAAGATCCTTCGAAGCTAGTGGTGCACCAGTGATTGATTCTGTGTCACTGAACCAGGCCCTCCCACCTTTTGAAGGTGTCTATAGTGGACTTGTTAAAAGGCTAATCAACTGTTCAATAAATTAAATAATTATAAGAATAATTAGTGCAGGCTGATGTAGTCCAGTGGATTGAGTGCCAGTCTGTGAATCAAAGGATCACCTATTTGATTCCGAGCAGGGCACATGCCTGGGTTGCAGGCCAGGTCCCCAGTTGGGGGTGCATGAGAGGCAACAACACACTGATGTTTCTCTACCTCTCTTTCTCCCACCCTTCCCCTCCCTCCAAAATAAATAAATAAATAAATAAATAAATAAATAAATAAATACAGAGTAGTAAAGAACATAGTAAGTAATGAATTATATCAAACTTCAAAATATTATTTTCTCCATAAAAAAAGAAACTTGATCTCTTGCAAACATTATTTTTTTAAAAAAATCAGGTTTTATGCATTAAATGGCTAAATGCCATTTTTCACATCTTTTAGTTGTGATCTCTTTACAGTTTTGTTAGTTCTCATCTTTGAGTCACTTTGTTTAGAGGTTGATGATAAAAACCATGAGCTGTTTATTTAATAATAATTTAACACGTTTCCCAAATTGATGTTATTAAGTCTTCTTAATTAACTTTATATTGAACTTTCTTCTAACCATGGGTATGGATTTTAGATATAATCAAAGTTTTTCACGTTAAATAAAACATGAAAGTTTTTCATTTTGAAATAGTGATCCTTGATTTACAGAATGCTCATGCATTGTTGGAGAAGCCACTCCACAGCCAAGTGTAAGACACATTGACTGCAAAGAGACAAAAGTGTCAAGTATGTACAATCTCAAAATTTGGGAGTGTCACCTGTCAGGAGCCACACTGTACTTCCCTGATCTCTAGCCCCCTGTTGGCAGCACCTCCGGCTGAGGGACAAGGTGCATGGGCACCGGGAAGAGGAATTCTTTGAGAAATTCCACGGGCCCCCTTCTGTAGTAGATAGTGTGTGTTGTGCAGCCGGCTGCTGAGGTAGACAGCCATGTGGTAGAACACCATGGTGGTTGTCTTCAACACCTTGTAGCTGAGCAGTGAGTACTCATTATCTTCAGTATGCTTACAGTCTATAAATATAGTTTAGTTCAAGAGCATAATCCCAGTCTTCACCAGAGAAGTCAGTGGCCAGTCTATTCCAATCTGGAAATACTGTCCAAGGAGTTTCTGGAAATTTCTAAGCCCTACTTGTCCATCTCCAGGATTAAAAAGTCAGTATCTTAGGACATATCTATGTCTCTCACAGAGTGACATTGAGCTGTTGCAAAGCTCTGCTCTATAGTACGTAGCAAAATACCTTATTCCTAGATAAAGAAAAGGAAAGGGATGGAAAGCAAAGGAGGAATTCATGAGCTGTCTCAGTAGTTAGGTGCAGAACACACACCGTCGAGTACAGAATTCAGGAGTCTCTTCATAAAGGCTAGGATCTGAAGACGAAAGAGTGATAGCCATTGTCATACAGTTACAAAAATTCATATCACTATTGGACACCTATAATATAGGGTGCCGTGTTTTGGGGAGAATTCCAACACATATAAAAAGGCTCTGTTGAGAGACCTACGTGTCTTGTGTAACTGTGGTACAAAATACAGTACAATAAACACAATGAAGGTAGGAACTAAGTTCTGTGAGGATGCAGTTAAGACTATTTAGTCTATTTCCACAGTAATTAAATCATTTTAAATATGTATCAAACACCTTATATAAAATGAGAGTTTCAAATAATGGTTTCCTCATATTTTACACAGCAGCATTCGATTTGCTAATTTTTAAAAAGCCTACAATTTTGTTTACAAAATATAAATGAGAGTAAGAAATACCTAAAATTAAATATATAATGTGGTATTCTGTCCTGGCTGGCGTTGCTCAGTGGATTGAGCACTGACCTACAAACCAAAGGGTTGCCCATTCAATTCCCAGCCTAAGGTACATGCTTGGGTTGTAGGTCAGGTGCCCAGTAGGGGGCGCATGAGAGGCAGCTACACATTAATGTTTCTTTCTCTCCCTCCCTTCCACTATCTAAAAATAAGTTAATAAAATTTTCTTAAAACTTTGAAAAAATATAATGAGGTTTTCTTTCTGAATCAGAAAAAAACATCTTTTGATCATATTCACTACTTTGGTAACACTCTGGGAATAACAATACTATATATCTCATTTATGAAAAAATTCTTAGTTCTTGTTCTGACTGGATTGTAAAAGTATGCCAAAATTGAGATTGTTCAATAATTCACATACTCAAAGCATTCTAAGAAAGCTCTTATCATATTAGAAGATAAAATATTGTCTGCATTACTAAATGTTAAATTATTTTTACAGAAAGATAATACTAATTTGTGCTGTTTGCATGAAGGACTATGAAATTTACCCAAAGCTCTTTATATTGAAATCAGGTAAATTATAAGCCACATTCCCTTGAACTTATATCTAAGCACATGTTGCAATGACATTATCATTTGTCAGCAGGTGAGCATTGAATTTGTCATAAAATACTTATATTACCATTTTATAAAACACTTTATTGACTGATTTCTTATTGACTTGCATCAATAAAAATTTGATATGTTAGGTGATATTTTATGAAATGATTTTTTTCTTGTTGTTGAATTCATTTTAATAGTTAACATTAAATCCTTTATAATCCTTCACAGTAGCATTTGGTATTCATGAAACTACCTGTTACCTGTAATAAATGTTGATATTAATCTTTAAAAATTCTATTAAGTGTCCTGGCTGATGTGGCTCAGTGGATTGAGTGTCGGCCTGTGAACCAAAGGTCACTGGTTCAATTCCCAGTCAGAGCACACACCTGGGCTGTGGGCTAGGTCCCTATTTGGGGGTACATGAGAGGCAACCACACACTGATGCTTCTCTCCCTCTCTTCCTCCATCTCTAAAAATAAATAAGTAAATAAAATGTTTTTAAAAATATGTTAAGAAAAGTATCAAGGTAAAACCAGAGACATGGAAATAAAGAACAAACTGACAATGACCACAGAGGAGGTCAGAGGGGGGTAATAGGGAAAAGAAAGGGAAGGGTCAAGTCGAGAAACATACATAAAGGACCCAGGGACAAGGACAACGGGGGAGGGATTGAATGTGGGGGGTGGGTAGGGCAGGGGAGAGTAATGGGGGAAATGGGAAAACTGTAATTGAACAACAATAAAATTGCTTTTTAAAAATAAAATAATTAATAGAAAATTAAGAACTAAAATAAAAATATTACAAATATTTTCTTAGATTATTCATTTTATTTATAGCTAAATAATATATTAAGTGTTAAAATATATTTCGCAATAACAAAAATTAACATCTGATGTAGTCAAACTGTCTGTTTTGCTAGTTAGATATATTTGTTGATATAAAATATATTTTATATCTTGTAACTTAATTACATTTCTTCCTACGTATTTAACAAATTAAAATTTTTTAGCCCGTGATCAAGATGGCAGTTTAGGTAAATGCAGTATTTGCATCCTTCTACAACCACACAAAGTTACAGCTGAACTACAGAATAAGCATCATTGAGAACCAGCTAAAATCTAGCTGAAAAGAGGTTCTATAACTAAGGAAATAAAGCAGAAGCCACATGGAGATGGTAGGAAGGGCAGAGACTCCACATGGGCTGGTGTACACTACCTGTGTCGTCTAAAAAGAGGGAGGGTGTCCCAGCTGGTATGGCTCAGTGGATTGAGTGCTGGCCTATAAACCAATGGTTTGCCGGTTTGATTCCTGGTCAGAACACATGATGTTTCTCTCCCTCTCTTTCTCCCCCCCACTTCCCCTCTCTCTAAAAAAAAATAAAAGTAAACAAAATCTTTTTAAAAATTGAGAGAAGTATCTTAGCTGCAGAGGTTGCACCGCAGGGAGCGAGGGGGTCCAGCCCTGTACCTGGCTTTGCAGCCCAGCGTTCCAGAGCTAGGAAGAGAGGTCCCTGGGACTTTTAGCTGTGTAAACCAGGGAGATTGTGGCTGAGTGAGATAAAAGGCTGCTGCGGTTGCAAGTGATATGCTTAAAGGGACAATACAGAGACTTACTTAGATTCGCTCTCTCTGAACTCCAGCACTGGTGCAGCAGCTCTAAAAGTGTCAGTGATACAAGGGGAGGAAATGAATTGTCTGGCACCAGGCCAAGAGCTGGGGGGACATCTTTCTCCCAGACAAAACTGCTGGCAGAGGTCATTGATCCTCTGAAAAGCACTTTCCTCACAAACTCAGTAGATGAACACCGTATCTGAGTCTCCATCAACCTGGCTAATGCTGTTCACCCTGCCTTGGTGATTCCCTGAGGAATGTCTCCACCAATGGAGCTGGTGGAGCCCATTCAAGCCACTTCCAGTGGCTTTTCCATACAAACAGCCTGTTTTGGCTTCAGACTTTCCTAAAATTTCTCCAACAAGCAGCACCTGGCCTCAGTGCATGCTGTACTTCTTGTTGAGTGACTCCAGGTCTGGCATTAGCAGCAGCTTGCTTGGTTTGCAGCTTAGCCACTCAAGGGCACCTTGAGCCCAGCACAAGTAGAAGCCATCTGCTGATCACCTTGTACCTCATTCTATGTGTCCCTGGGCAAAGCACAGGTAGCAGCTGACCTTGACCTGTACTTCCAAAGAGGCCTCAGAGCAAGTACACCTGGTGCAGAGATTTAGACTCCACAAGCAATATACTTCATGTGTGGACTTAGAGGTCACCAGAGGTCCACCGAAGCAAATCCTTCATTGTGGGGTCAGCCCTAGACAGCAGATCCTCCACAGTGGTCCCAGCCAATCCTTGCAATCAATCAACCTGGGAGAAAATTCATTCCATGGGATTTTCAACTAGAACAGGAGTGTGCACACAGTCCACATGTGGGGTGCACTTGGAGTGACCTGCTTGGGTGACCAGGGAGTCTGTGCCACTGAGCTCTACACGACACCTACTACTAAACACACTCTGCCAAGGCTGTGAGACATAACAGTTCTTCCTAATGCATAAAAACAAACAAGTAGGCAGTCAAATAAGGTAGCAAAGAAACATGTCCTAAATGAAAGAACAGAACAAAACTCCAGAAGAAGAACTAAACAAAATGGAAGAAAAACAATATTTCAGATGCAGATTTCAAAAGACTGGTTATAATGATGCTCCATGAACATAGGGGGAGAATAAAGGAAACTATTGAGAACTTCAACAAAGAGATAGGAAACAAAAAATAAAAACAAAACTAGAAAACACAGAAAAGAACCAATCAGAAGTAAAAATATTATAACTTAAATAGAGAATACATTAAGCAAATCAACAGTAGAGAGGATGAAGCAGAAAATCAAATCAGTGATTTAGAAGATAAGGAAGCAGAACAGGCTCAATCAGACAAGCATATTTTAAGCACCCTTTGAGACAACTTAGAATATAGCAACACTCACGTCATGGGAGTGCCCAAAAAAGACAAGAGAGAGTAAGGAATTGAAAACATATTTGAAAACATAATGATGGAAAACCGGTGAAAGAAGCACACATTCAAGTTTAGAAAGCACAGAGTCCTAAACAAAATGTACCCGAAGAGTTCCACACCAAGACACATAATCAAAATGCCACCATTCAAAGATAAAGAGAAAATTTTAAAAGCAGCAAGAGAAAAGTAGTTAGTCATCTATGAGGAAGCTCTCATAAGACTGTCAGTTGATTTCTCAAGAGAAACTTTGCAGGCCAGAAGGGATTGTCACAAAATATTCAAAGTGATAATAAGCACAGACCTATAACCAAGATCACTGTATCCAGCAAAGCTGTCATCTAAAATTGATGGTCAGATAAAGAACTTCCCAGAGAAGAAAAAGCTAAAGGGAGTCATCACTACCAAACCAGTATTACAAGAAATGTTAAAGGGCCTTCTTTAAGAAAAAGAAGACATTAAAAAGTATGAATGATAAAATTGGGAATAAATTCATATCTATTAACAACAAACTTAAACACAAATGGTTTAAATGCTCTAATTAAGAAACCTATGGTGGCTGAATGGATAACAAACAAGACATTTGCATATGCTGTCTTATAACACACTGACTTCAGATCAAAAGACACACAGACTGAAAGTACAGGGATGGAAATGATACTTCATGAAAGCGGAAACAAACCAAAAAGCTAGGGTAGTTATTCTTATACTAGACAAAATAGACTATAAAACGACGGCTGTACCAAGGGTCAAAAAAGGACCTGGCAATTCCACTGCTGGGTATTTATCTGAAGAAACTCAAAACACTGGAGGGAAAAGGCATGCATCCATATTTTCACTACAGCATTGTTTACAATAGTTGAGATGGAAGCCACTAACTGCCTATCAACAGAGAAGCAGTGGTGCTTAGACACATTGGAATATGATTCAGCTCTAAAAAAGGAAAGAATGAAATCTTGCCATGTGCAACAGCACAGATGAACCTAGAGAGTAGTGTGCTGAGTGAAATCAGCCAGATAGGGAAAGACAAACACTGTAAGATTCACGTATATGTGGAATCTAAAAGACAAAATAAACAAACAAGAAAAACAGAAAAGTCTCATAGATACAGAAAACGTTTTGAAGGTTGACAGAAGGGAGGAGGGCTTGGGGAGGGTGGGTGAAAAAGAGGAAAGGATTTAGAAGTACAAAGTAGTAGTTACAGCATTGTCGTGGGATGTGAAGTACAGCACAAGGAACATAGTCAATAATATTGTAATAGCTATGTATGGTGTCAGGTGGGTACTAGATTTTATCAAGGTGATCACTTTGTAAGTTACATAGCTTTAATTTTGTGATTGTATACACAAAACTGATATAATATTGTAAGCCAACTGTAACTGAAAAATTAAAACGACATTTTAAAAGTAATTTCAGCCCTGGCTGGGTAGCTCAGCTGGTTAGAATGTCATCTAGATACACTAAGGTTGTGTGTTCAATCCCCTGTCAGGGCACATATAAGAATCAAGCAATCCTTCCTCTCTATTTCTAAAATAAATAAAAAAAATTACTTACTGCTTGTTCATTAAAAAATTTAAATCCAGTATTATGATTTTTCCATGTACAGCTTATCTAAATATGAATATTAAATATCAACCATTGCTGTGTTTTGACTAGTGCTGGCAACGTGTGTCTCTCCGTCCCATTAATTTTAATCTGGTTTCTCACAGGTTGCACAAACTGTGGTTTCATCCTTTTTCTTTTCTTTAAATCCACTCCGACAACTCCATCTATAATTGGGGTATTTAGGTCAATTAAAATAATTTATGATCATCTATTTTACTATCTGTGGTTTAGAAAGAACTTTGAACTGAGTAAAACTAATATATAAAATACAGACATTTATATGTATATATACATACCAAATCTTTATATTAAAATTATATAAACAAAGTAAAATTAAAAAATTACAATGCTTATATGTCATTTAAAGGATACATATATATAATTTTTAAGAAGTTCTTATAATTGATTATTCTAACAGAGCAACAAGAAAATGCTACGAATAGACAATTTAGAAAACAATAAAATGGTGCAAAATACATAGTGAGGTGCTCCACTTCCGGAGAAAATACAAATTAAAGTGACAAATAGATGTGACCTTATAGGATAACATTTACATTTGGTAGTTTGACAAAATGTTGAAGAAAATAACCAAAAAGACATTGTGAGATGACGTGCAAGCTAGCACCGCACTCCTTCCTTGTCCTCGGAATGTATGTTCTCCCCTCTGTTCCCTCGGGGAGATCCATATTCAAGGGTGCAGCCTTGAGCTAGCAACGAGCTATGGGGATCACCTGGACTAAATACGAGGCTGAACCCAGTTAAAACCTCTACAAAAACTTTTAAGATTCTGTTGAGTAGGTGCAGAGATTATCTCGAGTCTGCCAAGCAAGCCTCTAAGTCCCCTCACTCTGCAAACCTGCCACCTACTGATGTGGAGTGTCCTGCCTTTAGAGGTCTCTCCTTGCCTACATGTATGGAGGGGACCAGTTTCCATTTCATCTGGGAAGCCCCTGAGTTTGCAAGCCAACACAAAAGTTAAAGAATAATAACATTTTTGTACTACACAAATTATAGAGTACTAACACTGTACTGACAAAAAATGACACCTATCCATCAATTGCAAAATTAAGTATTGCTGCAACCATATTCAACAGCAACCTGGCTGCATCTATAACAATAAAAGCTCCTATGTAATTTGGTGCAGCAATCCAAGTCCTATGGTAGCACCCTGTAGGACAGAGTGCATAAATTATATACAGGAAAATACTGATTGTAGCACTTGTAGTGTTAACAAACAGGAAGGGGATAATAAAGGAAGGAACGGAGGGAAAGAAATGCTGGCTGTAAAGAAAATGAACGGTTACGTGAATGGTGGTACTTCCATGCAATGGAATGACAGGTCTAGAGGAGTTTCTAGCCTTTCTTTCTAATACCAGAAAATCAACATTCAGAGATATTAATATACAATTGTTTAATTTCTGTAATACCAACTCTGAAAAAGGCCTGTATGTGTGTATACACACACACATATATATAGACATGTAGACTAATATGCATATTGTGTGTATATACTATATACTGCACATGCATATACACATATATAGAGTTTATATATAACATATATATGCATGTATTTTGTGATCAAATACACATTTAGAGAGAAGATAGAAAGATTTATTCCAGGGTATTTACTGTTGTAACCTGGAGTGTAGTAGGAAGTGTAGCGTATGGGACGTGGGGAAGAGAGAGGAAGAGGGAAAACAACCAAATACAGTTGTCCATTATAAGAACCGAACACATGATATACACGTAAATTTATGCAGTTGTATATAGTTCATAAATACATTTGTGAAAGGATGTTCACTAAAGTGTTGACTATTAAAATGTTTTTCTTATATTTTATGTTGTATAAATTTTTTTACAAAATTTAATCCATTTTCAATTAATTTAATGCCATTAAATTTTGAATTGTATCTTGATTTCTCTAATTGTTTTAAATAATATTTTTAACTTTCAGATTACATGGCCAGGGTTTTACTGATAACTGATTAATAGTAAGAGCTGTTTTATCATTGAAAAATTTAAAAATGAAATCTTTCTATTTTCCTTCTGTTTGGGTTCCTCTGTCTAGTCAATGACATTTTAGTATCCTGATATAGATTTTCAGACTTAAAAAATTAGTTTCTAATACTTTTAAAGTGGTAGTTATTTCCTTAATTTAAGCTTCTTATTAACCTGAGCCTTAACTGTATACGTTAAAGAATTCAGAAAGAAACATAAGTCAAATTAATCATTTTCTTTCTCCCAAGTTTAAAACAAGTGAAATGATTCTACCTAGCTTAAGTGCAAACTTTAGAAAGTCAACTCTGTACTTTAAAGTATATTTCAATTTTATAACTCTTTTTATTTCAGAGAGAAAATAAGATAACAAATATTTTAAAGTTTTTTTATTTCTAGGGAAAGGGCTGCATAGTGCCTGAAAGACACTATCTTTGAAAATAGAAGTGCACATGAATATATAATTGCTTCTTTTTCTGTTTTGTTCTAGCTTTAGCCTGTTGTAGTATTTAATCCTACTATACAAATATCATTGCTAAACTCCTGATACTGATGGATAATATTTCATTTCACCTCTTTTTCTTTAAAATTATGTTCTATGACCATCCCTTTGGCAAAGGTACATTTTAAAATAATCCATCTATTTTTAGTTGCCTAATATTATTTAAGGATTAAATTGAGGATTTCTGTATTTGAGGAGACAGAATTATTACTATGACACCACATCAGATCTGTGTTAGATTTTAATGTCTAACTTATCACAACTATCACTAGAGACAAAAACTGAGGTATAAAAATGATTTAAAGTAATTATCTCGAGTCAAAGGAGGTCACAGCATCCATGCTGTGCCATCCATCCTAAAACCTGCCACCTTTGCCTGAACACAATGGCCAGTGTACGCGGCTGCTTCAGTTCCACGGGGACCAGAGCTCACACACAGGGGAGATGAACATTTCCAGTTATTCGGGGATTCACTGGAGACCCTGTGAGGCAGAGAACATTTAAGAAAGAGGTACTTGAGCAGCAATAAAAAATGTGGGGAAAAAAGAAACAGATAAACCTAAGGCACAGAAATAAAGAACACAAGCATCAATGATATAAATAAGTTGTTTATAATGCCAAGCAGTAAAAATCTCTGCATTTTCTTCAAATTTGGATACCTTTTTTCTAAATGTAATCTGTTCATTCCTGCGTATATACATTAAAGTCACCATACTACCGCTAAGTGTTCACTACTTATATTAATTCTTTGATGTCAGAGATGTCTCAATGAAATTATCTAATGGAGTGAAACCCAATGAATAACCCAAGCAATGGTGAATTCACATAGTTATTTTGTTTATGTGTGTTGAAATTGTGATTTAATATATTATGTTCTAGAAATAGAAAAAGCCACCTTAATATTACTATTCTAACAGAGAAATACTCACTTTTGTATATTGTTTTCAGTATATCTATGATCATTATAACCATTGCCACTTTTACATATTCTGCTGCCATTCTTTTGGATTTCTGTGCCGTTCCCTTTGGGTTGGTGTAGATTACACCCACTAAACATGGTCGAAATAATGGACTGTCGAGGAGAGGAGCTGAAGGGCGCCAAGTAGCAGCTGGAAACAATGGCAGAGAAAGTCAGCACTGCACACCTGTCCATAGCTCCTTATTTAATTATTCTTACAACTCTTGTTTACATGAACGGGACCATTTTCCTGCTAACGAAATGGCTTAAGAGACATTTCCTGCTAATGTAGCAGTAAAATATGTGATCAATATTCACATATCCATTCTCAGCAACGTCTGTTTATTTTGCATTGTTTTTGTCCAACTAATGCTATAAAACAAATATCAGTGAGCTAAGTGAGATAATATAAGATTCATTGACATACAAACAAAGATTTTGTGATTAAAGATCTCTAACACATGTGTGCTTCTGTGTCTGTACAATTATTTTTACCATGTTCATTTACTTTCAAATGTAAATCCACCATCTACTATTAGATGATTTGTCTTCTTATTTTGATCAAGAGTGCCTTTTGGTCGCATACTGGTATCAATAACCACAGTTGCCAAGATCTAGTAATCACGTTTGATACGGCCTTCCAATTGTATACAAATGTTTTCTTTGAGCGCTGATAACTATTGCTAATTTCATTCTCTTACTTTCCTCCATTCCTCTCGTACAGCAAGCACACCTTTCAAACTCCAACACTTATTCACATTTTTGATAAGTTCCTAGTGTAAATTTAATTGGTCTTGCTTAACATTGACTGGTATAACATTAGTTAGATTGTATAAATCTATCAGGAACCCAATTTTCAAGAAAATTCTCTTTTAAAATAAAATATGATGATAAGACTATTAAACCCATTGTATTTAACATTTGATTTTGAAGCGGTATTCCCTTTCCATCTGTAAAAGAAAAGTTTCCAAAGTAGACATTTTCCCCTGACTTTGTGTTTTTAAAACATCGTGTTGTTATGGTACAATCCATTTTTCATTAGAAAAAAAAGTAACAGAAGTTATAGTTTATTACTGTTACCACCTTTTTATAAAGTAATTTGAGAAATACAACTTTAGAAGGTTGACCATTACAAACAGTTCTAACTGTCTCTGTGGAAGGCAATGTGCTCGTGGAACCTGTGTACCCTACATGTCCTTTCAGCATGGCCACTAGAAGTCGATTTACCCTGAGTTTTACAGGTTGGTTGAGTGGAGCCCAGAGACTGTAC